>QNGE01000883.1:0-11832 GCA_008508345.1 Paragonimus westermani
ATCCGGTTGATGGAAATGCTGGCCACCCGTTTTGCCGCACTTAGGCAGTCCACGTCAGTCGATCCGCCGCCCGTCGATCACTTGGCCAGGAACAAACCCGATTTCCTGTATGATCCCCAAGCTAGCGTCTCCTTCGAGACATGACACAATCGATGTGAAAACACGTTCACCATGGAGTTGGCATTGCGAGATGACGATGAAAAGGTTCGGCTATTCCTCCGGAAACTGGGCCTAGCGGACCATGTCCGCTATACCAATTATATCTTGCCCGCTAAACCGCGAACCTTGACTTTCGCGGACACGGTCCAGAAGCTGACAAAGATCTTCGGGGACAATTCTTCCCTGTTCAACTCTCGGATTCAGTGTCTTCAGTTGGTCAAACGAGAGGTAGACGACTTTGTCGCCTATGCTGGTATCGTAAACCGGGGGTGCGAACGGTTCCAGCTTGGTTCGCTCACGGAAGACCAGTTTCGATGCCTGGTTTCCATTTGTGGTCTACAGTCACAAACCCATGCTGACCTCCGTACCAGACTCCTAGCGAAAATCGATCAGGAGCCAAATATCAAATTGAAAGAGATAGTTGACGAATGTGAGAGGTTGGCCAACCTCAAGCACGATTCAGCGGTGATACAGCACCCCGACATGGCGCCCCGTACAGTTCAGGCCGTATCAAGTTTCCAGCCAAAGTCCCCTGCACGGTGCACCAAACTCATTCCTGCTGGCACCAAGATGCCGCCCTCAGCATGTCGCTACTGTGGTGCATGGCACTCCCACAGATTCTGCCTTTTGAGACCACATCGCTGTCAGCGATGCCACAGGGTCGGCCACAAGGAAGGTTTCTGTCAAGCACCGACTACGGGCAGGGTCAAGCTGATGTCGGACCCCATGTTGAAGAAGCCAGCCGGGTCCCGGGAGGTTGGCAGATCTAAAAGTCTTCTGACCGCGTTTCATATCGAGGTCGCTCACCGACGGAGGTTCGTTTCCATCCACATCAATGGTCGGTTGGCTCGTTTGCAGTTGGACACTGCTTCGGACATCACGATAATATCCTAGAACCTTTGGCGAGACCTGGGCAGCCCTCCTATCCATCTCTCATCCTAGACAGCAACCAGTGCTTGAGGTGGCTCAGTGCAGTTTACCGGGCAACTGCACTGTTTAGTGTCATTCCGCGGCATCACCATTGACGGAACGTGTTACGTCGCTAACTCGGGTCTCAACCTTCTCGGGTTGGATTGGCTCGAACCGCTTGGCCTCCTTGATGTCCCAATCAGTACCATCTGCAACCAGGTGCGTTCTCCCTCCGCACCCCAGAGTTTTCCCGACGACATCATTCGAGAGTTTTCCTCCGTGTTCAAGGGTGGCTTTGGTCTTTGCTCCTGTACCCGGGCCACACTACAGCTTCGACCCAGCAGTCAACCGGTTTTCCGCCCCAAACGGCTGGTTCCATACGCAGCCCTGCCGCTTGTCGACCAAGAACTCAAACGACTGGAACAACTTGGTGTTTTGGTGCCCGTCTCCTACTCCGCGTGGGCCACCCCGATCGTCGTGGTGAAGAAGTCGAACGGATCCGTCCGCATTTGTGAGGATTTCTCAACTGGCCTCAATGCGGCATTGGAACCAAACCGCTGTCCATTACCAGTGCCTGAAGAATTATTCACTATGTTCAACAGCGGCACTTGTTTCGCCAAACTGGATTTGTCAGAGGCATATCTCCAACTCGAAGTTGCACCCGAATCTCGTGAACTATTGACGATTAATACACACCGAGGCCTTCTCCAGTACACCAGACTTCCATTTGGTGTCAAAACCGCGCCGGCCATTTTCCAGCAGGTAATGGATGCGTTGATTACTCATATACCTGGTACGGCAGCTTATTTGGACGATATTATCATAATGGGGCGGACAACCAACGAACTCAGGGACCGGATCTCTGGGGTTTTCCAACGTGTCCAGGAGTACGGGTTCCGGTTACGTACTGACGAATGCCAAATGCCATTGCGGTCCGTCAAATATCTGGGGTACATTTTTGATACCGCCGGTCGCCACTCAGATCCCGAAATCATTCGCGCAATTCAACAGATGCCGGCGCCAAAAGATGTGCACACCCTTCGGTCCGTCCTTGGCCTCATTAGTTATTACAGTGCCTTCCTCCCAGCCCTACACGATGTTCGTGCTCTGCTAAATCATCTACTACAGAAGAGTGCTACATGGTGCTGGCCCCCCGATTGCGAGACATCATTCACTCGCTTGGAGACCATGCTCAGCTCCGACCTGCTGCTGACGAATTACCACCCAACCCTGCTAATTGTGGTCGCAGCCGACGCTTCTAATTACGGTGTCGGACAGTCGTCTCTCACATCTTCCCGGATGGTTCTGAGAAGGCCATGCCTCTCGCACGCTCAACTCCGCGGAGAAGAATTACAGTCAAGTCGAGAGAGAGGGACTGGCCATTATCTTCGCGATGAAGAATTTCCATAAACTTCAATATGGTCGGCATTTTCCCCTGCTGACCGATCATAAGCCTCTATTATCCATTTTTGGGTCAAAGAAGGGTATCCCTGTCTACTCTGCCAACCGACTGCAGCCATGGGCCACAATCTTGCCCGGCTACGATTCCGACGTCAGCTACCACCGCACTGATAAGATGGATTGTCGCGTCTCATCGGCAATCATCACGTGCCTAAAGAAGACGCTGTCGTTGCTACCCTGACAGCGGAGGTTGCCGTTCGCCGACAGCTCACAGACGCCATTCGTGGAATTCCGGTGACTATCGTCGACATCCGGCGCGTCACGGCAGTGGATTCCAACCTGAATCAGGTCATGACATACGTCCGGTCCAACTGGCCCACGGCTCTTCCAACTGGTAAGATCAACCAATTTTACCGTCGCCGCGACTCACTGACAATAGTGGATTCCTGCGTCATGTTTGACGACCGCGTAGTCATCCCAATCACTCTTCGCCTTCAGGTGCTGAGACAGTTCCACTCTGGTCACCCGGGCACCAGTAGGATGAAGGTAATTGCTCGCGGTTACGCATGTTGGCCCGGTATGGAGGGCGACATCGAAGAGCTGGTAAAACAATGCTCAAAATGTCAACAGGCCGCCAAACTCCCCACCAGGCAGGACCCCGTACCGTGGCAAACACCCAGGGGACCATGGTCACGCCTTCACTTGGATTTCGCTGGTCCTATCGATGGGGTATCCTACCTCGTCTTGGTCGACGCATACTCCAAGTGGCCCGAGATAGTCGCTCTCTCCGGCGACATCCTCCAATACAATCAATACCCTGCGTCGAATTTTCGGTCAACACGGATTTCCCGACATACTCGTGTCGGACAATGGGTCGCAGTTCACATCAGCACATTTCGAAGATTTCTGCCATCATTCACTCATCCAGCATATTCTGTCCCCACCGTATCACCCACAGACCAACGGCCAAGCAGAACGCTTCGTGGACACCTTCAAACGGGCGCTCCTCAAATCTCTGGGGGAGGGGACCACCGACGAAGTGCTACAGGAGTTTCTGTTCCTATACCGTACAACTCCCAACCCAGCAACAACCGACAGTCGTTCACCAGCCGAGGCTCTTATGGGTCGCAAGCTTCGTACGGTTTACCACGCGCTCATTCCGACAAATGAGCCAACACATGTGCCCGGCCCAGACGTACAAAACGTTTTCGCCCCTGGAGAAGCCGTCTACGCACGTGACTATCGACCAGGCCACAACCGCTGGATGAGAGCAACCGTGAGTGCTCGTCACGGAAAAGTATTGCATGACGTTTCGGTTAGTGGCGCCATATGGAAACGTCGTCGCAATCATTTGCGCCCTCGGCACACAAACGAAGGGGCAACGGACAGCCAGCACCTTCTGTCGCTAGATATTTTGTTAGACACGTTCGCAATGCTGGATACAAGGCAACCACAGCTACGCCGTCCCAGGTCACCACCAACCTCCTGCCCAGACGTTGGACCGACGACAATAGACGGCCGCATCGTCCCATGCAGCTGGACCCTCGAACCAAGTGCTACGGATGACTGACATCTCAAACGGGCGGTGTTGGAGAAATTCCATTTCCCCCAAAGAACGGTTTAATTTTTGAGATATCCTTGAAAATTATTTTGTAAATTTGAATTCCATATTTTCGCGCCATAACGTGCTAAAACTTAAATTCGGCGCATGTTTCCCTTCCGTCTTTGATTGGTCCATTCCACTTTTAATGGGCCAATTCCACTAGGGTTGTCCAAGGTCGTTCAAAAACTATATATATACGCGAACGCTGGTCTGTCAAGTTACCTCTGGTTTGAGAGCAAATACATTCTCGGCCAAAGGTCACGGTCTTTTGTGTTCTTCTGAGTTTCCGGGTATCGCTAAGCGCTGTGTTACGTGTTCGTGATTCGTATATTCCTGCGCTGTCATTTCTCGTCATCCTTGACCACCGGGTCATAACGGTAACCACAATATCCACAGGGCACCTCCATGTGAACATTCTTCTCCCACCTTGGCTATTTCGCATTCCACGAAGGGAGAAGGGGAAATCTGTGTGTGGTGAGGCCACCTTAGCTGTCCCAATGGACTGGTACCTGAAAGCTGTGATAGCCTTAAAAATGCGACTTCCTGGCTAGCCCATGATGCAACATTCTGTTATCCAGTTGAAATGCAGCACTGCCGGCGACCGTGATCTCTCGGCGGGACCAAATTTTACTAATGACCGTAGATAAGTGATCTCTGGGATCAGTGCGCTTCTTTAGTCGCCAACTCGCATTCTCCAGACGGTTGTTTGTTTTATTTCCGAAGTGAACAGCATCCGACTGTGCATGGATTGTCCACTTTGGTGTCACATACAGCCATTGTACAAGAGGTAGTTCATAAAGCTGGGGTCTGTTCGCCGTATTATTGTAACATCCCGAGTGAACCTTCAAAATGAATAGACAAAGGTGATCACTTACTCTTCAAAGTTACTGCAAGTGTCCTTGCGATGAAACAAATATCGGCTTCTGAAAATAATTCATCTGAATGGTGCTTATAAGGTTTGTTACATCAACTTACATGTTTCCTCACAGCGTCCTGAACATGGAAGTGACATAAAAATATGTCACACCCAAAGACCGCTTGCGCTGCTCGCATTTGGGCCGCCATTTCATCCATCACAAAGGTTCTGACACGTATGTGTTCCCCCATCACCTCCCGGAATGTTTCGAACAAATGACGCGGGGGTGCGTATTTCTCATTTTGTATATAGGCGTACATCGCGGTTCTTCCATGGTCCATGCCTTCTGTAACGAGGAACTGATACAGCTTCAGGCTACAGAGGCGTATGTGAAGTGATGGAGGACCTGATTGTGGCGGTTGGTACCATGAGTGGCATCGACATTTACCACATCAGGTAACCGTCTGAATAACCGCACTTGTTCACTACGTGCGAAACATATGTGCGTGTACCTACTTTTGACGTCTCTGATAACACGCAGCACGGCGTTTTTCTGTATATGATGCAGGATTTGTTGCAGATTCTCTGCTACATTAGTGGACACTAACCCACTTACTAACCACTGGCGGTTTAAACCGATGATGGATGTTGTAAATATCCATGGTAGCTATATACTCCTCATAAACATCCGCAGCACACTGCCTCAACTCAGCAGTTGGCGTGTTGTACTCGAAAAGATGTATCGAGTCGTTCACTTCACAGCTGTGAGCCAGCGAATACTTGGCTGAGCATCGTACAGCAAGGCAGTTATGTCGTGGTTGTGCTCCAACGTGAAAGAGCTAACAACCAACGCGGTATTTCTCCTAACCACGCTAGAGCGTGATTGGCAGCATGTATCGCGGGAACTGTGTAATGGGAAGCATGTGAACTCAACTCACCAAACACGTCAAAATCCACGGCTTTCGTTCTTACGCCGCTTGTGTTTTATACAGCGGAACGCCACCTACCACGTGAACTCAACGGCAATCACACTCACATGATCCTATTTCAAGCGTCCACTGCCTGATGTTTTGCTTGAACCAAGCACGTACAGAACACTGTGATCCTTCATGTACCTATCTTAGCAAATTCTGAACCCGCTGAAGCTACCAAATTCGCGACCATCAAAGACATCTTCAATACTCTGTAAATAATCCATAACCTAAAACACTGGTGAAATATTAATCACACGTGAAAAAATTCTTTACAAGATAACACATTTAGATCGTCACAACACCTACCATCGCTGATTTAGATCGCGGAGCCGAATGAAGGACAACCCGACTTACGGTTGACTAAAACAAATCTTTCTAACTCTCCTAATGCTTTCTGTTATGGAAATCGACGACTTTCAAATTTCAGGCGGATACCATGAAAATATCGTCCGGTGTTCAATGATTTCTTATTTTATCGCCGTCTAACGGCAGATTTCACTTCCTCCCGATAATGTCCATTAATACCACCAACAACACTTATTTGAAATGGACAGGTCCGGGGCAACTTTGTCTATATGGTGTTAAGTTATTGCATTTTTTGGTCTAATCGCACATAACTACGCATCAAGTTTGAAATGGCAATTAATAGATACTTTTCTGAGAGAGCTGCGAGTATAGCTATGTATACATTGAGGGTGGTAGCTAAATATTGAAATACATAGTGAAGAGGATGAGCATCACATCAGTTGTCCACTATTGCACTAGGGTTCACATAGCCACTCCAATTTGTCCTTGAGTTTTTCAGTCTTACAGTTTTTGATGATAAATGGGATTTCGGCTAAGTTCGGTTCAGTTCACAGGATGGGACGCCAGCAGCTTGGTGTTCCGATTTCTTGCACTCGTACGAAATGGCTTCCCGCGCTTCGACTGTGAGGTTCCAGCTTTAGGTCTATTTGGAAGCTGTTGGCTTCAACTTCCGTCAACCGCACATTGAACCAATTCGGATTTGAAAACCCTTCAAGAAAATGTGCATTAAAGGTTTTGGTGAGGTCATTGAGCTCCGACATATCTTTCTGCAGTCATAACTATGACGTTTTGGTGATCACCGCCACCTGTGTACACATAGTTAAGCTGTTCCAATCGATGGGACATTGCTAACTCGTTGTAACCAATGGAGTGTATCCCGTCGAAAGTTCACTTTTTCCAACAAACCTGGTGGACCAATAGGAACGGGGCAGCTGGGGTTCGGGGTGCCATTGTTCGTATGTTGAGGACAATCTAAACGAGAAAAGAAACTTTCTACCGCCCTTCAGCCGTCATTCGCGACTAAACGTATTTAGGGAGGTTATTTCTCAAACGTCCGTAATTGGTCCACTGTGGTTCCAACCCTACCAACACATGGCCGATTCCGAGATGTTGCCCAACATCTGGCCAGTAGTCGGCCACACGATAAGCGAAAGGAATGAGGACCCATGACAGCCGTGTTCATTCCGGTTGTTAAACGCGTTTGAAAAGGTTTCTCAAACACACCAGTTTAGTGTATGGTTGGCTGGGTTCGTTGTATGTAGGGGTTTCAGTCGTTATGCTGATATGTGTAAGCCAGATGGGAAAGCATGAAATTCGTTGTGAGATATCATTTTACGTAATGCTATTCAGCGAAATATGGGTCTGCAGGCATCATTTGGTCGACTGTCTGTCTGGCCAACCCGAAGTTGGCACGACTCCAGTGTGTGGTGCAGGCCGACTCCGGTACGACTCGTGGCCAGACGAGGGCGAAATCCGGGTTATCTCCGTTTTGTTTGCTGAGTACCGACCCTCCCGACCTTATTTTCAGAGACTGTCCTTTATGCTGACGATTTGAAAATATGAAATACCCGCGAATCCAGTGCATTACAAGTGAATCTGTGGTACCGACTGCTAGTCAGATGACGGGTTCTCTTCTAAACAAAAGCGAATGTGCACATATGTTGCTCAGAGGAGACTCCGGGAGCCTATTCGTGATACATAGTGCACGGAGTGCAATAAATATCTCGCAAGCTGATCTAAAATTAGACCCAGGGATTTGGATGTTTTCTAGCTTATCCTTCTCCCGCCATTCCCAGATGACCACCAAAAGGGGCTTTGGAGCTCTGGAGATGATGAAAATGGGCATAGACAAACAAACTATTCAAGCGCCTTACAGGGTCTACATAGGGACGCCGCTGGAGTATACTAATCAAGTCGTGTATACTGGCTTGAAGAATGACATACATACCATTCAACGTGTCCAGCTAGTAACCCGCAAAATGATCGCTGGCTCGCGGCATTTTTCCTATGATTCTCGTCCTGTAACTCCTGATCTTCATCCATTCGAATTTCAAAGGTCTTATGGTGACATATTCCCCACAGTTGTTCTGTAATGTGGGACTTGTGCAGCAGTTCTTTACCTCATTGTCTGTTACTAGTCGTTATGATTTGTGGAGTACTAGCCCTGTATGATCACAACTATTCAGCTCAAAGCGCAGTCGCTGAATAGCTTGCTGTATGCAATCCAGATTCTGCCAGAACAGGAGCACCAAGGGGACGAGACGCGCACACCAAAATGTGTATTGTTAAGTCGAGTTAATTTGAACAAGTGGTGTTCACTTTGTACAAAGTCATCTGATGTAGACTGTAACATTAAAGTGATATCCTATGGAAATCCCTTCATGGTGCGTTAGAAGGATAAAAACGCTCGATAAAAAGGGATAATATTGGGCACAATACTCTTTCAAAAGTGATGGCCATCTGACCGTTCTGCCTGAGCGAATGAGGGGAAGATCAACGTGGATTGCAGGGTTGGACTTCGGAAGTACCGGCTGTGTGTACTGCGAGTCATTAGAGCTAAGATCAGACTCAGAAGCGATGGGAGGATTTAGATGGGGCTCGACATGAACAACTTTAGGTCTGCTAATGCTCGCTCTATCGTGGGTCCCATTGCGATCGGTCGCAAGGAACTAGGGAGATCGCTCAGTTACACGGAATGGTCCGGAGATTGGTTTTTGGATAGGGGCCTTGATGGTGCTGAAAAGGACGGAAACAAAACCACGGAAGTCCAGATTAGAGCGCTTTTTCCTGTTTGTTTAACCTTGTAGGCTAGAGTCGGATTTTTACCATGAATCACTACAACTGTTGAACGGAGCTGGTGACGTCAAAATTAGTTTGGTTGGCTTTCGACTTATAGAACAGTTTACCAGGGGGCTAGGTATATCGTAAACTAATTCTGCGGTCACACATCCAATGTTCCCCTTAACGGTCGATCAAATTCCAAGCGTAATAATGGGTAACTGATCAGTCGACAGTGGAAGCATTCGACCGGACCATTTGCCACCGCGAAGACTTAAAAACAGAGCGTCTGAAGTCTATTGGCTCAAATGGACGAGGGTTGACTGTCGTGGTATCACATGTGATTGTGCCTTCGCAGTTGGCTGCAGGCAACTCCCGAAGTTTGAGCGAAGAAGAGGTGCGACAATGTTACTACTCCTGATCATCGTCTCGGTTTCATGCTAATTCCTTCAAATCGACGGTGTCAGTTCGGCGTAGGCCACTTGAGGTATCTCTGGACAGGACGTCGGCGACGGTGTATTTATCTCCCGCTATGTATTTTTTCTGTTGTGAACTGGGAGATGTGGTCCAACTGTCGAATTTCTATCGGAGAATTGCGCTCGGAATTGGCGTCGAAAGAACAAATAAGTGATTTGTGATCTGTTGGGACAGTTAAACACCCGCTTCCCGATACTTAACGAGAGTGTTTAACGGCGAGAACGATAGCCAGCAATTTTCGACCGGAGATGCTATAGCGCGTTCGGCGCTTGTCGAAGCTTTCTGGAGAAAACGATAAGGGCTGTAGTTGACCGTTCACGCTCTGTTGCAGAACCATGCTGACAGCTGACTGGAATACGTCGGTCTGCAGAATGAGAGTAAAATCTTCATCCACATGCATGTGTACCACCTGCGATAACGCGTTCTTGGCTGCGAGGAATGCAGTGTTAGCTGGAGGTGGTAAAACAAAAAGCTTGAGGTAGTCCTTCAACAAATCTGTAGTTCTCAACAGCTCCGAACAGTACGGGATAAAATGACAGTAGCGATTAGCGATACCTAAAATCCGACGTAGGCTTTTGTGGTATTGTGCTGATGGACAATGTTTAAGGTCAGCGATTTTCTTTTATACCGGTTTAATGTCGTCACGAGTAATTCGGTGCCCCAAAAAGTCTGGAGTCAACTCCAAAAACACTCCGTCGGGTTTTCGGTTATGCCATTCTCATGGAAACGTTCAAAAATTGCACGGAGGTGTGACATGTGTTGATGTGCGTTCTTGCTTCTTCACCACAGACAAACGCAAAGTGTAGACCACGGAGAACCTGATCCATGAACCTCTGAAATGTCTGAGCTGCATTCCGCAAACCAAATGGTATTTGGACAAATTCATACAGTTCAAGTGGGGGTGGTGATTGCTGTCTTCGCTACGTCTTCTGGGGCTACGGCGATTTGGTTATATGCCCGAACTAAGCCAGTTTTTTATACAGGAAATGGTCATACTGTGCACATCAGTAGAAAAACCGTGAATACGGAGAATTGGATACCTGCCAGGTACGATGGCGTTGTTTAAAGTGCGCTAGTCACCATATGCAAAATTGAGGCCCAAGAGCTACTGGAAGACTGAATGATACCGAATCGTAGAAGGTTCTCGAATTCAGCCTCGGCGATTTTGAGTTTCTCTGGTTGGTAACCGCCAGGGGCGTGTAATGGTAGATGGTCCTTTGGTGGTATGTGATGGGAAACGTCGTGTTTTACTCGTGAGCCTGATAGATTGGTAAGGCGCGGTAACTGTCGAAGCAGAGTTGTGTAATTGTTGTCTGGCAAGGCCGAACCTAATTCCATTGAATTAATGGATGTGGCTCTTCCGTGTACTCACAGAGCTGTCCGGTAGTATGGAGATTACATCGTCATAACTGTCGCATTCGGAGATATACTCGTGGACCGAGGACAAGATGTAGTTGATCAAGGTAATCAGTTTGTTTAGATTGAGACTGTCAGTGGATGACAAGAAGTTAGTGAGCTTACAAAATCAGTGTTTCCATTGTTTGAAAGCGTTAACTGCGTTGGGGTGGACTTCAGAATTCTCAGGAGGTAGGATCCGTTCCATCACTTACTTGTTAGACGAATAAATTGTTGCAACCAGTCAGATTCGACAGCGCCAATCAGCGATCTCGCGTTAGATGCAGAAGAGTAGGAGGCCCATACAATAAGCCTTCTTCGTCTAACAATTGGCGCATGAAAGTCGAAATGGAGAACGTAAACAGATTACTAACTCAGGGATGAGACAAATACCAAAAAATATAACATGCAGTGCGTATACCCGAACAGGCAGTAAAACAACTCGCGCAAATCGTCGCTTCAGAAATTTGGAACAATTAATTCCCTTCAGAATTTTAAACACAAGAGTTAGAACACGAAAACTGGTAAATACAAGCGTTCCGTATTGACTCATCAATACCAAATCTACAATAATGTCGAACTGAATTTTTCCCAGTCGCACGCGCAAGACGAACCTGTAATCACGACCGTCTTGCAGAGGAACTAGACTTAACCACTTCTGTTCTACAATTTAATGGATACCCTAAACGTTTCACAGAAGGGCACAGCAGACAGAAAGCACCGCCGAAGAAGTGATCACTGTAGAAGAAAGGAGAGTTTATACAGAGTTGCCCTTAAGGGTGACCACGGCATACAACGATTGACACCAATTCGCTCAGATGAACATCTAATATAGCTGAAATCAGTGTACTCTCCCCAACCCAAAAGTTACCAGTGCCTTCAGAGGGAACTAGCCTATAGGTACCAAATCCCAGTGTTTACCAATTCACATGAAACTACAGAGAACGCTACATAGGCAGAACCGAGAGATGCTT
>QNGE01000883.1:17546-80346 GCA_008508345.1 Paragonimus westermani
GTCTTTCACCAGGTAGGAGGTCCACGCCGGCATCTTGTGAGTGCCGGAGACAATCCTCCATTATTTCGTCTATGACATTTAACTGAACTATTTATGTATCATTGTACTGTTGCCATGCGAATAAAGGTGTTGTTCGTAACACATACGACAAGGGACACCCAGTTTGATAGTGTCTAGCAGTGGTCCGTTTATAGTGCTTAAAGCGTATCTAACCATGCAGCGATGAGTTACAATCTCTGCTTCAGGGTACCTTGCAGTCATACCGCTGACAGTAATAAGAAAATTGTGCAACTTTGGTAGTAACGAGCCCCGACTACCAACCACGCTGTTGCTGATTCGACTGGCTCTTTCGGCGACAACTCCTGAATACATTCGCATGGACTGACAGCTTTATCTGCCCATATGTGAACATTCTATGTCTCGTGACACTGCGGTGTCAATGTTGGAGGCGTGTAGGTGTAAAGACGAACGCCTACAACGCATTTAAATGATTTGGACGTTTAGTTGCAAGTTCATAGCTTTTAAGTGTGCGCGTCAAAAAGTTACTCATATGGATATCTTTATTCACTGTACGGTTGATAGGTTAACTTACCACCCGCTTTTCGTGTCCCCCACAGGAGTCTGTGCCAAAACGGTCTGAACATTTTGCTCATAGTAATTGTTTTTAACACCTTCATTGCTTCTGCCTTTGGATCTTTTGTTTGCAGGCTATTTGGGATATCTCGTGTGAGTGTATGAACCATACACCGTCTGATCGATCAGATCGGAATGACCGCCGGCTATAACGATAGAGCTCAAAATGGTGGACTTAAAAAGAGTCTAAATCATTTTTACCTTGTTGGTAAGTATTACGTCACCCACCTTTATGTTAACTTAGGTAGCAGTTCCGCTGTTTAATTCTTTCTTTTCCCTCCGTCGTGTTATTATCATGGTACTTGTCAGCTGTATCTGCTGGCTGATCACTTAGTTTTTATGATCTGTGTGTTTATTCCCACGATACTCGTGGGTTTTCCCTGAGTTAACCTTGCCTGCGAGGCCAAGGGATCGTCGGCTCTTCAGTGAAGTGCTGTGCGTGAAGCAACCCTGTAAGCATGGTCTTTTGTTTCAGTAGAGGAATTCGTCTGTTGACATGGTTGGTGCTCCAAGGCTCTAATTGGGTGTTCGGTAGCTTCGTTCGGTGGTATGTGGTGTAGGTGTGTAATTTCCAATGATGTTTTCTGCCTTGTTTTTAATGCTTGGTTGTCTGGCGTACATATAATTGGATTGATCTCGTTGTTTAAACTCCGGAATCAGACTTGTTTTTGCTAATACAGTCCTCCGTTTGTTTCACCATGCAACTTACGAGCTGCAGGGAGTGTGTAGGTGCCAACAATGGAGTTATTATGATCCTCGCTGATGCTTAATTCCCATGAAAACCAAGTGATCATTGCTTGACTGTGATTTCAATACCGATGGCTTAAACTACGGTACTCGGTTCCCGCTGGTTTCATCGGTGTCCTGGATTTATATTGCTTGCGTCTAGTAAGGCACGCTGAGTTCTTAGTCGCAAGACCCTGTCTTCTTAATCAACCTTCATGGTCCCTCTACCAACTTTCATTTATTGTGATGTATACGTCCATCATATTATGGTTCTAACATACACGTGCACATCCAAAATCATTTGCCTTTAGCTCGGTATCTTAAGGCTTAAAGGCGGCTTCCTAGGCACTGCTACCTTGACGTGGTGGTCGGGCTTGTGTACTGTTTTGATCCGGCGGGCTATGCTGACTANTGTGGGGTTACTGAGACATACGAGTGCACAACTGGCTGTTGCCACATATGTTGTTACTATTCCAGGAGTTACTAAGGTATCACGCTGAAACCGTGAGGCAAGACTGGAACTCATTGTGTGCAGAGGATCTGTGAATCGATTGTTCGTCTCGGCGACATTGGTCGACGTAACCTTTGTTTGTACTTGGTAATGTGTGATTGGGACTTGCTTGAAGCTTGCTAATTATTTTTGCTTTCCATACTCTAGTCTGGTACAGCTTGACATGTTTATGGCAGTTATAACCTCCATGGTAGACAAAAAATGGGAATTGTCAACACGCGAATGTGTGGCATACGAATCGCGAACACAATACGGAACGGCAGTTAAGCATTAGTGTGAACCACTGATGTATTGCTGTCTATTATGATGATGAATACGAAACGCAACGGTCCGTAAAACCTCAGAAGAACGCAGAATACCTTCATCTTTAGTTGATCGTTATTATATGGTGTCCTGCTGTTTTACACGCTGGAAACTACACTCCGATTAGTTAGTGAAAGACAAAGGCTATTTACACCGCCTTCTGTGATGCATTAACCTTTGGAATAATCTCGCTTATTTTTTTACGTGCGGTGTACGACTTTTGCGTTGTGCAATTAAGCGTTGTCTTTTCCTATCAGGTCCGCGCCTGGTTAGCGTGGGTAAACACAGCCATCCGCGCATTTCCAGTTTGCACTGGTTACTGCCACAAGGCTGCGAAGGAATTTACTATTTAATGGTGCTCACCCCTAAAACAACACCCACTGTTTAAATTCATCAGATAAAGGCATTCTGGCTGAGTCTCGATGGAGCAACTCTTCGCGTTTGCAGCCGTATTTTCCCTCCGCCCAGCCATCAATTCCATAATGGTGGTTTTATTCGAGTGAAGATGATCTTTAATGGCCGTTTACTAACTCAGAATCGCCTTGGAGCTTGAGGTTTTTGTGTTGCTTGGGAGAATTATTCGATTGGCATATGCTATTCACTTATAACCCGCTTGTTTATGTTTGTCTAGTTGAGATATTAGACCTGACCTTCGAATACGCCGCTGTCAACCTTCACACCCACCAGGCAGACAGTCATATAAACCTTGTCGCCACCAATTCCGCTGCCGGGTTAATATATTGATTGCTGTTGCACCCAATATAATGCGGTGGTCTCACCGCGGTTGGTCACTCACGCGATAGTAGGTCCAGCTCTCAGCCGCGTCGTTCTTCACTATAACAAATTGATGCCCCATTACAGTAAATGTATTATGGCTGAACAGTTGATGACAAGCTTATTTTTTTTATTAACTTCCTAATTTTTGCACATGCTCATGTCGACCGATCGTCATGCTCATTTTTGATAACTGAGTGACCTAACTTTGATTGATTGTAAACACTTTTCTTTGATGATAGCGTAATTCTTTCTTGTATATATCCCCCGCTCTCAGTAAAGGATCAGATACTGAGATATCAACATCCAATAAGCGGTTTGTTCCCATTGAACCCAAAGGACCCACACTGCAAATTCAGCCATGTTCGAGATTCCGTTTATTGCGCCACCGTTTTGTGGGCGCTTCATCGCTCGTTGGCGTGAGTTACCGTGGGATGAATTATTACGTTTTAACCCCCACATGCACACTATTCTATACTATTTTACTCAAACTATTGAAGTTGTCGTTTTTCATCGGGCACGCTCCGGGTGTGCATAATAAGCGGCACTCAGTTCCTGTTTGCTACGCTTTTACGTATGCGTACTCACTTATTGATGTGGGTCATGTAAGCACACTGTACTGAGTATCATCGGTTCTTCGCTTTATCTTTTTTCCATACTACCTACAATTTCCGAGTGGTGTTGCCAGACTGGACACAACAGCCCGAATTCTGTGCGGTTGGACAAAACGAGCAGCACATTCAGTATGAATTTGCCTTGAAAAGGCGATGTTTTTCTAGTGTATCAGCCTCATGGGTGTAACTTCAGTTAAGTTTACTGCATCAGCGCTTTGCATGCTATTGGTATACTTCCCGATATGTGCCCGTTTCATCTTCTCCCATGCCCTCATGTGCCTTTTTTCAGTTGCGAAGGTGTTTGCCGCTGCAAAGTCTTAAGAGCCGTTGTGTTGGAATGATCCCAGTGGACAGCGGGATCATGTGATAGAGCAGACTACGATAACTGGTCAATTTTGTAGGGCGACTTATGAGGTTGTAATGGACAGGGACACTGTCGTTTTGTAGCATACGCCACTGTTAATCCCGACATGTTGAGCCCGCTAAAGCTGTGTTAAATTGGATAAATTAATGAGGCTCCCACGCATTGCTGAGTGGGATATGTTGGTGAATATATGTCGAACATCACCCATATGTAATTGCGGCTTTTGCAGTCTTAGATTTTCCAGTTGATCCCTTTCGAAAACAAGAACCATATCATGGTTTTGTTCTTGAAGGGATCTTCAACAGTGCATATCCTTGACACGCCCGGGGTTTGATCTCCACCCTACTACTGATCAGTAAGCAAAACGCCACCCTACAAGCTTCATGATGTGTATGACTTCAACTTGCAAAAGAGTCCTAGGCGCGGCGTAATTAATTGGAGTCAACAGGACAGTTACTGTGTCTTTTCTGAATTTCGCCTACAACTGTGTGTGGCCGATTGTTTGCATGTGACAATTTAGTCGTTTCTAGTTAGGGGCTACTGATGCAATAGTCAACATGGTTGTCTTATGAAGGCGTGGTTCGAGTTCTACTCCTGGCCATGGCAAGGATATGGGCTACTGACAAGAACGAATCTCAAGTATTGTGCATCTTTTCCACAGATGCCTGCTGAGAGTTCTGTGGGGATGCGGAAGTTGTCATCACTTGTGAGAGCTGTTTGACTTAAATCAATCAAAATGTTGATTAAATGGATCAATTTCACTAGGCTAGGATCATGTATAACTTACGGGTTCGCTTTGGAATAGCATAGCACGACTCAAACACGTGGAAATACAAGGGCGGATCTTAATGGCGAGCAAAACCGTAAGCTAGGTGCGATTATTAGAAACGTGTATATATACTGTGTGGGACATGTCAACAAAGATACTGGTGATGTGGCACATTTGCCACTCGGTGAGGAATTTTTTTGTGTCACAGGTAGATACGACCATATACATATACAAATTACTGATGAGTAGTCGGGGATTTGGTTTATCTTCAAGTTGACTATCACTCACATTTGATCGCAGCGTTCGCATTCAGACAGATTTTCCAGCCAGCCTCTTCCGAAAAGAAGCATTAGACTCGAGTTTCGCTCTTATTAGAGCTCGTCAGTAGTGCATGTGCTCGCCACGGCCGCGATTTGAACTCCGGCCACGATTTCATGAGGCAACCGTGTTGAACACTGCGACATTGACCTCACATGAGGGACGACCGAATTATCAAATCTGAACGCTCAACTACTCTCGCTTGTCAGCAATGATCAGGTTGCCCGATCGTCCCTAGATGAGACACAGTAACTGTCTTGTTAACTCCAATCTAAATATGAGTGATGGTCAACTTGAAACTAAACGAAATCCCCGATTACCCATCAGTATTCTAGAATATCGCCTTGCTGGTTTAATGGTAGCAGTGATTCAGACCTTTCTTGGGAGTCCTAATCGCGCGTTTGTCGATTGGAGTAAACAGGACAGTTACTGTGCCTCGTCTCGAGACGATCGGGCAACCTGATCATTGCTGACAAGCGAGAGTAGTTGAGCGTTCAGATTTGATAATTCGGTCGTCCCTCATGTGAGGTCAATGTCGCAGTGTTCAACACGGTTGCCTCATGAAATCGTGGCCGGAGTTCAAATCGCGGCCTTGGCGAGCATATGCACTACTGACGAGCTCTAATAAGAGCGAAACTCGAATCTAATGCTTCTTTTCGGAAGAGGCTGGCTGGAAAATCTATCTGAATGCGAACGCTGCGATCAAATGTGAGTGATAGTCAACTTGAAAATAAACCAAATCCCCGACTACTCATCAGTAATTTGTATATGTATATGATCGTGTAATAAACAACTTTCTAGGCTGAAAATTTTTGTTCCGTTAACAGTTCCTTATGGAAATGGGCCACAGGCTTCTAAGGCGGATAAAGATTGGGTATGACGTGAGATGCAAATTGGTCCGATGGGCTTTGCGCCTACGAGAGTATGATTTTACGATCATTCACAGGCTTGGACCCAGCAATTCCGTTGACTCTCTTTCTCAACCGCGTGTACACGAAGAACGCTCAACGTGACTTCTGATATAATGGAACGAGACCCGTGACCGTTAATACGCTCAAATCGTCAAGACAAGGTTCTCTGGAGGGTGGTTGTCGTCCTAACAGGAGGCATGATGACACCAACGAAACCTAATGAGGAGGGACTGATAATAATCGCCTCTCAATGGAAACGAGTCGGCTTTGACGATGCGGGAGTATTAAAATGTCAGCTTAACAATGGCATCCCCTATGTTGTGGTCGTTCCGAAACAAAGTAAGGAACTGGTGGCAAACTGCCATGAAATGGTACTCCAGAAATTACGGTCTGTTGAAGTAAAGAGTATACTGGTCGAAGGTGAAAAACCGTGTAATGATTTACACGCTTGACTGCCAAGTGTATCGGCTGCTGAATGAGGACAGCGGAGAAGCCAAGCAGTTATCAAACCGGATACCTGTTTTTGAAACCGGGGACTCCGGTTGGTGGATCTTTTCGATCTGTTCCCATTGAATGCTTACTTTAACCAGTACGTTCTGGTTGTGACAGGCCGTTTTGCCCGTTGGATTGAAGCTCATCATCATGCTTATCATGATTGCCATGAACCCGACCAGAAGATATTGTGGCTCGGGACGCTACTCACCCCGATAGTGGTATGGAACATCCTAGAAGAAAACGTTACTAAGAGGATTAAAATCAATTAAAAAGAGGCCAAGCGGAAGAACTAAAAATAGTATAGAAGCAGGCACGCCATTGACTACGGCACACTACCATCTCAGATGACGTTTTGACCCAGCGGGTCGAGTGGTCACGAAGACCCCAGCCAGACAGTCGAAATCTGTCCACTTTGCTCAATGGAACAGTCAGGGTCATCATATTTCGTGACCACGCTGTTGTCTGGAATTCTGGTCCAGGAACTTTGTTACGCCTCAATAACTTAAGCTTCTGGGCTACTTCTGCTTCCGGCGGAGGGCCTCTGAAACGCAATAACTGACTTCTCAGGTCTTGTCATCTACATGGTCTGGTTGAGGCCAGCTGAACTGTTCAAAATTGTCGGCCCACTTGTCAAGTCGGCGCGGTCGGTTAGTAATAGATGTAATATCTTTTTCACATATGGTCTCAGTTACACGGGCTTGACGGCTTGTACAATCACGACTCGGGGAAATAGCTTTTTGTTATTCTCAGATAAAAAGACCTTTTCTACCTCTTCCGACTGTCCGACCGAGTGGTGTTCACGGTCCTTGCACAAGCTTTTAGTTGACTTGCGTTCTCGACGATCGTCGTCATATCCAGAACCTGGTAGGATCGAGCAATGTGTCCATGAGGTTCATTGGCTTGACAGAAATCCTGTTCTGTCACAGCTGCACTCCTTCGGAACACCTCTTCACAGCATGCTTCCACAGCTGTCGCGATTTGCCCCTGTTTATGTTAGGTTCTCTCACTGGGCTGGCTTCCTGGCAAGTGTTCTTCAAACTCTCACGCACAACAGCGTGGTCCCAGTTCAGGTGATGGCCGCAAAATGTGCTACAGTCCTTAGAAGACTGGTGCCACCTGTAACTGACTGTTATGTGATCGAGCTGTGTCCATTGCTGAGAAGCACGAGGACGTCTCCATGGAACACAATGCCTCCTGTGTTGAAATGCGGTGCTTAGATTGACAGTTGTCTAGAGGTGAGCTCAGGTGGATAACGATGCCAGAATCTTAGACTGATGTTTCCGAAACACAACACACGCTAAGGTCCAAATTTCAGAGAGAGTACCTGCTAGGACATCCTGCTAAATAAGTTGTCGGAGAGTGTGGACATTGAGAGCGCTAATGTTTACCACTTGTCTCGGCCTCATGAAACAATTACCGTCCGAAAGAGGGCGAAAACCATGATGGGTAAATACTGTCACTGTCGGGAGAATGATAACTTCCAATACTTCCCGATTGTTTATGCTGTGGAATGGGGTTGACTTGAGGCACCCCACCCCGAGCCTCTGACTCAAAGATCTGACCCACGTGACAACAAGACACAAGGTTTCCTTGTAGAACCCTACCCGAAGCCAATGACTCAAGAGTCTGACTCACTTCACAGTGAGGGGCTTGCCCAGCCCGAGGGCACAGTGAACACGACGTTGATTTCTGATTCTGGGTATTGTTGCACGCAGTGAGTGTATTCGAAGCTACATCAAGCTTTCGAGTAACACCGGATGTTCTCTGACCGTATTGAGTAATACACCGGCGGTCACAATCAAACTATGGGCAGTGGGATATTTCTGTGTTTAGGGGTACCTCTTCTAACCTCTTTTTTCCTGATACGTGAGACACCAGTGCTGCAGCTATAAAAATGGTTCCGCTGAATGCCCATAGGGCCGTGCCTCACTTCTCAGGCGGTCTTACGCAGTCAGTAGTGAGACATACAGCCCTATGAACGCAACTGCTCTTCGTCTGACTACTCCCTCTTGGCCTGTCTCAAGCAGCACTTTGCACTTTGAAAGTGCAAAACACATTCCACCGGATTCAGACCGGTCACTCACCTTGTTCAGCATGGTCTGCATGTCTTTGACAAAAAGGGCTAATTGGGACAATGTTATCCGCGTACTCCAGACCGGCCAACCTAGCATCATGAAGAAGCTCAACACCAAGCTCACCGGATTTCTCAAGCGCACCTTCCAGAATGTCGTTCATGGTAAAATTAAACAAGGGGGGGGGGGAAATCGGACATCCTTGGCGAACACGGCCAGGAGTGGTGAACACCGGAGATAGTTGTTTACAGAGTGGATATACACTAACGTTAACAAGTTCAAATGGTTCACTGTAACTCCCGTGCGAAAATTGAAGTTCCAGATAACGTCATGAGCACCTGAACCGTAGGCAGCTTCTAGGTCTAAAAAGACCACGACAGTCAGCCGCCTGTAAGAGCGCCAATTCTCTAGCATCTATCGCGAGGTGAAAGTGTGATAGACGCACCCACAACTGGACTGGAGTTGTCTGTGGACTCAGTGAGCCGACGTAATATACGGTCATCGCGTAACTTGAAGGCAACTGACACCTGAGTGATGCTTCTATGGCTGTCACAGACCTCGAGCCATTTTTTTTTAACGGGGACTACCGTCGATACGCACAAATGACGAAGTATCTCTCCGATTTCCCAAACCGTCCGAAGGATTTCTGTCAGCCTTGATGTCACCCTCGCTCCAACGTCTTTGAAAAGAGAAAGAAAGATGGGATCTGGCCCAGAAGCCTCAATAACCTACGCTCCAGGGCAACTCCTGCCTTTGATGGAGGGCCATCTGAAACGCAATAACCGAACATTCGGGCTCCATCATCTGCATGGTCTGGTCGAGGCCAGACGAACTGTTCCTCAAAGTGTTTAGCTTACTTGTCAAATCTTCGCGGTTGGCCGGTGATAAATGAACTATCTTTTTCACATATGGTTTCACCTACACCGTCTCGACGGCCAGTACAATCATGGGCCAGGGAAAATAGCTTTCTGCTATTCCTAAATAAAAAGGATCTTTCCACCTCTTTAGACTGTTCGATTAAGTGGTGCCCATGGTCTTTGCGCAAGTTTTTGATCAGCTTGCGTTTAAGTTTTCGACCGTCATAATCTTGTTTACAGCCGGGTGGAATCAAGCGGCGCCCATTTATGAAGTTTGTCGACTTAACAGAAATCCAGTTCTCTCGCAACTACACAGCCCCTCAGAGACATACCTGTTCACAACAAGTTTTCATAGCCGCTGCAATTTGTTTCCAGTGCTTGGTAGGTTCTCTCACCTGATTAGAACTGAGCAATCTGTTCGCCAACGTTTCCTGGTAATCGTTATTTACACTCCTTGTTCGAATGCCTGTTAAGCGCCTTGCATTTACGGGTGTGTGACCTCCGGGCAAACGACAAACTAAATCCGGCACGCATGATCCGAGTTTAGGTGATGGCCCCAAAATGTACAACAGTCCTTGATTGCTGAGTGATCGAGTTGTGTCTACTGCTGAGAGGTGCAGGGTGGTCTCCATGTAACAGTGCCTCTTGTGTTGAGATGCGTTACTCGAAATGTAGGGACCGTGAGATGCACACAGTTGCACCGGTCCTTCGTCCTCATCAGTGCATTGTGCCATGACGTCAAGAACACCTCTCAAACGCTTCAAGTTGAGCATTCGAGTCGCCTGCTAGTGTGATGATGTCTGAATGTTGAGTCTGCTTCAGAAGATCAACGAGAACGTCATGGGACGTATCTCCGGAAGCATCCGAAGCGCTGTTCGTTGTAGCCTACACCGATATAATGTTCGTACAACACTATCTGGGGTCTGGCACTACATTGAGTCTGGGCGCATTCGTACAACGCCGTGATCATTTTTCTGCATTCAGTTCACAGGAAGAAAGTATTATATATGGGTATATTTTGTGAGGATGGTGAGTTCGTCTAACGAGGTCAGTAAAAGCAGAATTTGTTGTAAAATAGCTTTCTCATTGTGTTCGAATAAAGCAAAACCCCGTCCTGAAATTATGGGGATCAGCTGGACATTCAAAATTCAAATCGCGCCCGTCCAACCCCGTAGTTATGTGTACGAAACACTTTAGTGAAGTTCAAGCGCTTTACTACACAGCATCATTTTTCCAATGGATAAATTCTCTCGAGTGCTTCCACACTCTCGGACTTCTTTGATCCACTGTTGTCTCTAATCCACAATGTGGAACTGGAATCTTTTATCATTTGGTCAGAAAGATGTCCGGGAATGGCTTGTTCAGGGTGGACGGTGTTCTATTCTGGCAAATCAAGGTACACCACGTAGGTCTGTCATCAGAGAGTTGAAGCAATTTGTTCCAGTAATGTTGGTTACAGGCTATGATTTAACCATTGGTTGTTGTTTGCAGTGGTCTGATAACCAGATGCCTGTTCTGTTTCGAAATTTACCCTCTTTTACAGGCTACTACTCTACCCGCTTATGTAAATTAGATCGTTCGAGCATATATCCTTTCGCGTCAACATGTGATTGTCTGCACAATCCGAGTATGTTGATGGGTTTATTGAACTTTTTTGGGTCAATACGCTTCTACGCAAATCTATGAATCTCATTGGGCTGATGGGCCATACTCTCTTAAGGCGTTTTGTTTATCAGTAAGGGGCAGTGTTGGGTTGTTTTATTAACACGGAGACATTTGGGTTGACTAGGGAACCAGATGGACAATATGTTACTGTTGCAGACAGACATCTCACACACTAACTTCCTCGGGTCCACATATGTGAATAGTACCGTGAGGGGATTCCTCATGTGATTTAGGTAAACCCTACTACTTTCGGACTTCGGTTTTTGTCACTTTGTGCGCGATTGGCCCAATTCGAATAAGGGAACGCACTTTCGGACGGACAATATCAGAAGTGCATTGTCCGATGAATAATACGACAGTGAGGGGTTAGAACGTGGGAGCAGTCTACGAATAATGCGCATATTTGCCTTGTAATCCCTTGTATTAAAATAAGGGAAAACGGCCCTCACAGAAACCGAATTTTTCACCTAGATCTTTGACTTCTTGCCTCCAAGGTTGCGTCCGAAATATGTTAAGGTCCACTATTGTTTTGCGACTTTAGTATCACCTGTGAGTTGTGTGTATTTTTCGTTCCGAGCGGGATCAGATATTCAACGTGTCGTTCATGTTTCGATATTCCTTGGTTCGACTAACTGCACCTGTTGCTCACAACATTTTTGTCTTATCTTGACAACATAACAACTAGTAAATGTCTGGCTACTCGTGCTAGCTTTCTGACCGTCAGCAGTAGACGCAGCTTTCGTCTTCTGAAAGTGTTGGCCTTAAATCAATGCGTTCTTTCTTCATAGGCTTCAAACCCTACAAGACCGTTAACACATTTCAGCCTCATTTAATTCTTTTATCGAATTCTGTGTCCATTCGATGTTGACTGTGTTTCTTAATTTCATTCACGTTCATTCATTCCAACCTTGTATGTATGTGTTTTTCTCTCAAGTCATATCGACGATGACGCTGGGCGGCATTACGAATTGGGTCAATGTGCAGTAAAATGCATGCGAGCGATTTTAATCGGCTGGATGCAGCAATCATCTCGTGTGAGTCTCCCTATTCTGTGTTTACCTATTGGATCGTTTGTGTGCATGTATTCTCTCCCCTTTTCGTCGGACGCTCTTCTGTTTGGAAAATTATTTGGTTACCTAGAAATGTTTACTGCAGCTCACGGCTTGTTTAAAGTCAAGTTAAGCGCAATACATAGAATCTCTTTACTGAAGGTACTGGTTATCACAAGACCGTGGTGCAGCGTACCAGTGGTGCAGGATATGTCCACAACGGCGCTGATACAGATTCCTGTGCATCAGAGCTGTGTTGTTTTGGTGTTACTTAATGCTTATAGTTGTCAGTGCTTGAAAGCAGAGCCCCTTTAGCTCTAACAAGCAATCAGTGCAGGTTAAAGTTATGGATCTAAATCATTAACTGTTTTTTACTAACCATGCCCTTAACAAGTGCACCGCATGTAGCATGTAATGTGACTTGCACCTTCTGGGTGTCTTCGAAAGAAGAACACCGCGTTGGGACCACTAAGTCTGTCTGATACTGTTTTAACATTACCCCGGCAATTCCTATAGCTAAACTAACGTCATATCGTTCTGCCTGGAGCGTATCATATTCGCATAAGAGACATGCATAAACGATCCCAAATTTGTTACCTTAAGATGATCCGAGCCACCGCTCTCCATGGCAGACAGTAGAAAGTGGAGCATACTTTTTGGTAAAGTAGTGTACCGGGAAAATTGAGATTAACTAGAAGGGTTAACAAACGTGAGTACACCGTCAACAGTGGAATGCTGCTACATTGGTCAACGATACGAGTGATCACCAAGCACCCAATTTGCTAGTTGGCACTCATCAGATTTGTTCTACCAAACAGTCAGGGTTGTGAGTACGTCGTTGTTTGTTCTCTGTTTTCCCTTCAATCCCATGTAAACTTGACGAATAGCACCTGGGATGGTAAGTTATCTGTAAACTTACGAAGTACGTGGCTCAACTTTGGCGTACATAATGTACGACTGCAATGCATCAGTAGTTTTTGTTGATGTTTGACTGCCCGTGAAGAGAAGGGTAGGGTGTAGATAAGAAAGAGTAAAATAGAAAGGAAAGGGACCTAACTACTAAAAATAGCCACCTCTACATTCAAACATTCTAAACCAAGTTGCCTACATCTTGCCAGAAACACAGCCGGCTGTCGCTACCCGATATCATTAAGTGCACGCACTTCACAGACACCTCGGCCAGACAACAACATTCACGCCACCCAGCCCGATTAGCCGCCGACTCAACTGAAGTTTCCAGCTATCGACTCTGAGTCGCGAGGTCTTCGGTCCAGGAGATGAACCCGATCTACAGTGGTCAACTCCTTCGTGAACGACTTTATTTATCTGTGCCAGGTCATCATCCGTACACCTCGCATCTTATACCAGTCAGCCGCAACGTCAACAAAGAGTGCTCGATGTGGCGGACGATTAGCTGGCATCCTTAATACAAAATACAAAATGCAAATGTAAAGACTGAACAAAAGAACTCGCTTGGCAGTCGGTTCCAAAGACCAGCTTCCTAACCCTCTGGATGCTCACACGCTGGTGCCACCGCATACGAGCGATTGAATGCAGACATCGGTGGACAGATTCCTGAAGATGGTTCACCTGAGCAACCAAGTATAATAGCCAGCAAAGTAGCCATGTGTACCTGACCCGTAGGCTTCAGAGTGATGCTTCTGTCGTCCTAGATATCCCAAATTAGTGAATACCTCCTTAGCTTTGGAGATCCGACCTTCACTTTCACACCTCATACCTTCGCCGTTGATTTTTATCATATACCTAACTAATATCATCGGGTTTTTTGGAAACAAACTGGCGAACACCTGGGTTGCTTATACGATCATTTCACCTGATGAGGTTTGCTGCTGGAAACAGCGATGGTCAAACTACAAATCTGTTCATCACTAATAGTCATGTCTTCTGAGGCAGAAAATGGATTGTAATATACACGGGCGTTGTACACCCTTCCGATGGTAGTATCTCTGCTGGTTTTGAAGGTTAGTGAAGGTATTCTGTACGTTCGTTATTCCCACTGATATTTTTGAGCAAGCTACCCCGGTGGGCAAAACAAGGTACATTCTCAGGTAGGCTGCTTGAAATAGAGATGGCAGGGCTTTTACTAGGCTGCTGTCGAACACACTAAACTGTGAGGGTGTGAGACATACTACATACGGACCAGCCTGACCATGCACGTTATTCAACTTGGTCTACATGCTTCCAGCGGTAGGGTCAAGTGGAGTTATGTCATCGCGTACTCCATGTTGGTCAACTTCTCGCTGAGATGAAACTTCATACAGCGATCGTTAAACTCATCAACTGTAATCCATGGGGAGTTGTCCATGTGAAAGTTAAGCAGAACATCCGAGCATCAGAATCGTTTGATCGTAACTTGTAACCATGTTTGTTTTTGCACAGGTACACCCCAGGCCGGTGTTTCTCAAAGTGGACGATTTCACACCGTGGGAGCATTGGGAAGCAATAATGGATAGGGGGGGCGTGATTTGGCAAGAGGGACTATACCTTCTTGAGTATAAAGATTTGAGTTGGCCTTCATGTGACATTCTGTCTGCTTTTGATTAACCGCTTGCATCGGACTCAACCACGGCGTTGACCTCCGGACAAGTTCGCAGCGTCATATTGGACTATTTTGTACGTTATACTTAATTGTTACTGTTCCAACTCTAGTTTGGATGCAAATGCCTTATTGGCTGAAAAGGTACGCTTGTCTGATCACGTCAAAGTCGGTTAAAGCGCTGCCGGTTATCAACAACGCGATCAACAGTTCGCTCCCTGATTTTGTTGATTCTCGTTATCAACCGATCTCGCAGTGTCTGGTCCATCTGCGATTCGTCAAGTCACACAGCAACATACGTCTCTTGCTTGTGTAACTGCGGATTTAGGGTGTTCCCACTTCCTAACAGTCACTATTGATCTCGCCAATACTGGCCCAGTTTACCATCCGTAACTCCCAGCTCGTTTCTGGATATAAAACTATGCTTCGAAAACGGTGTCTTTTGATAAGCTTGCGTCGCTTGCTTGACTAAAATGTGGAAACCATCAGAACAGCAAATATAGGGACGACAAAAGGCGTTCTCAGTTCATTTGAAAAATAACAACCTACTACATCAGAACTAGAATAACACAACACATTAAGTACATTAGGAGATCATCCGGAACTTTAACTGAGCGTAAGGTTATGAGCGTTCACCAGACATAGATCATGAAACTGATCTGAAGGTTGCGAAGGTCAGGCTAAGGATCTCGAAATACGCGGGAGTGCTTAGTTGTAGTAACCATCGAAATTACTGAAGCGGTGTACGTAAAATCTAGTACTCCGACTCCTCTGTAACACAGAGTTCGGTCTTGAATTCCTCAATCCGACTCGACTGTACGATTCGGTCGACCGAGCTTTTTGTTAGATCAAAACCGTAATCCCTCCTTCTGCCTCCCACAAAATCAGTTGATCCTTTTACAAACCTATCTGACCGACTATGTTGATTTACTTTCTGTCTTGCTTCTTGCGTATTCTTGATCTATTTCAGTCAGTCCTTTGTCTTTGACTTATGATTTCTCTTCTTCATATTCCTCCGGTAACCTATGTCAAGCTTACTTTTACTGTCCCGAAGTTTGCGACTAGTTTGCCTGACCTGAAGAATTTTCTGTCAGATATGATACGTTGCAGTTGTTGGGTTGCAACAATACTGGGTTCAGATCAACCTGTCTACGTTGGTTCAATTACTTCAGTCGTTTCCGTCGGACACGTGTTCAAACAAGTTGTTCTGATCATCGGTATCTTTCACACAAACTGAACACAATGGTCACTGATCCTTCCGATTCGTGGCATTGGTCGACTTCCTTCTTGCCCACACACTCGTGTCGTCGTTGGTGTGCTTTATATTCTCCACTGGGGTTGATACTCCTACCTGATCCTACTACAACTTACCTAGTCTTTTGTGTGCATGCAATGTGTCGTGTTCATCATAGCTGATATTCTTATTTTCAAGGTCGTATTTAATCGAAGTTTCCGTATCCAGATAGGCCTTCTAATTAGCCTCTTCCGAAGGGAATCACTAGAGTTGCTTGTCGCTCTTGTCAGTAGCGTCCATCCTCATGGCTGCTAGAATTCAAACCATGGCGACGCTTTCATAAGACGACTGTGTTGACGATTACATCGTTGGCTTTCTTTCAGGCACGATTGAACTATCATGTGTGAGCGCTGAACCACTTCGCTTGTGAGTAGTGATTGGGTACCTCATTGTCTCGACAGGGACATAATTACTACCCGTTATCTCTGTTGGTTAACCTCGTGATTAGGAACTCTGAGCCAGGTTGAAAACTCCAATTTCCTCAAACCTGTTTTCTGAGGCCGCCTGGAAAGTTGGTTTTGATAAATGCCGTTGTAACTTGCTGTCTCAATGCAACAATTCGTGCTACCGTTAAAGGTATTTCCGTTGTTGTCTTTATGAACTCTTTATTAACGTAGCTGGAACAGTTCAAAAAGTCGCAGAACGTGGACACCTGCCTTAATTCTCGTTTGGACTACGAAACAGGCGAGCCAATTGATGATCCGAACTACAAGAATCTTCAAATGGATTGTGTCGGACTGTTTGTTATTCAGCTGGCCCAGATGATCGCTTCTGGACTTCAGGTAGCCTCATCCGTCTTCGATTTTCCGATATTCTTGATCCTTCTGATAGCATCTGTCCGTTTTATCTCATCACTGAATGAAACGAAGTGAATTTCGTTCCATTCACACAGCTTGGTATTTGTTACAATATAGCTTGGTATTTGTTACAATATAACGTACAAGTTCGTATCTAGCCTGGGAATTTTCACGCTGCCTACACTTAGACAGGACTAATCATGGCATCCAGACTCAAGCTCGAAACCGTGTCCATTTTGGGCGGAGTTCGTTGAAATTGCGTCACCTTAATGTGTGGGCTATTGATGAATGTTGTCCTGCAAATTATACTCTGTTTATTATTTTGTTTCTGGCCAACCTACTGTTTTGCAGACTGCGAGACTAGAAAACGGGTTATCTCTACAAATTTTTCGGTTGATTACGTTTACCTTGTTTGTATGGATGGACACAGTCCATGTTGGAGTACTATCGTGCAATGACTACGTCCATAGGGACTCGAACTCCTTACAGAACTGCCTACCTATTTTTTCTGTATTGTTTGTAAGAAAAATTATTGTGACATCCAAATCATCTATTGAATTGCTTTACTTACGAATCGCAGTTTCAGATGATTTACTACGTTCGACGTCTGCTCTGTTCACCGTTCAGTGATTGGCAGTGCCCAGAATATACGTTTAATGTATAGAAGCAAATGTAGTAGCATATTTTCATGGTTCATTCAACCAATGCACCCAGCGATAAATATGACCGTCGTTAGGGTACTTTGATTCTTTCGATTTAAAAACCACTTTAACTTCAGTAAATCCTCATTGAATTTCCAACGTAGTTCATGTTTTTACCGATCCGAAGGATGACATTCCTGTGACGAACTGTTTCGACAAAAATACTTCTTACGTTTTGCCTACGAAAACCAATGCACCATCCGATTTCTGCACTCCAAATATGATTTCGGGGTGTTTCGAGTGAAATGACAACTACAAACGGAAAAGCGTATCCAAGAATGCCAAAGCGAAAACAATGAAAGTTACCCATCATTTCCACACCTGCTACAGTTGGCCAAACGTCAGTTTACTAGTGACAGTTTTTACTTCCCACATTAGTAAACAAGGAACTGATTTTCCCATAATAAACATAGAATGATTAATCTGGCTTGCACTGTACATGTCATTCATTGTGTCACAGTAGTTATCCACTCTGTATACTGCATTGTATGATTTACCCGCTACAATAAAGGTGCACTTTTCATGAATCAACGATTCCCCAATGATTTGTCGTGACACGTAGATAAAGGCTACACGCTTCGATTAGGAACCGTGAAGAATTCTACGATGGGCTTGAATGGCAACACTCTGATGCGCCGGTTGGCAGTGTTTAACATTCAAAATTCTCCTCTAATAACCAACTCGTACAGTGTTCATGCCCATGTCGAACAACAATGGTCACTACTGTACAACACGAAATCATGCTTTGCCACTTACTCCTACTGTCATTGTTATGATCGCCTTGCAGCGTTCTGTGGAATATGACGGCTATGGAACCATCTTTGCTCCCCGAGAGATGATAGATATTTTGTCAGTATATTCGGGACTTTCTTGTACAGTGTTCTGCCGCAAGTTCTATCTTGTAATTTTTCCAACCCATACTGCAGCCTTTTCCCAAGTTTAACAAGTTTCTGCAACCACGCTCCTGTTGACGTTCAGCCCCCGTCCATTGAGTTTGGCCGTTTCTTCTTATCCAAAAGCCGCTGTTTCGTCTGGTTCACCTAAACCAACACAGAGTTGTTTGTCTAAAAACAAACGCTTCACAGTGGACCGTAATAGACTCGCGCGAATATAACTGTTTACTTTGAGCCAATTCCTGAAGGCGTTTTCGTTCAGAAAGTTTATGAAACACTCACATATCCCATCACCGCTGGATGTCTTTTTACTCTGTTTTCTCCTCGTTCTGCATACTTACGTTTTTTATTCATTCTCCGTCGTATCTCATTTCTTCGGCGTTTTGAGATCCTGCTCTGTCGACAAAAGTTATATCTAGTTTACTACTATCCTATCAATCAGTAGTTTGTGCGTGTGTGACAAATCTTAATTGCGCTAGCTGCTACCGCTTGCTGCGTCGGTCGCACGATTTGTGCGACCTTCCACTTACCTGCACTACTGTGAACTTTGGTACGTTAATTCTAATGCTGTTAACCCCGCGTTTTAGCCATTGTGTACATGTGGTGTATGCATCTACCTGCATCACTCACTTTGCCTTCCACCGCTCCGTCGCCTTCCCAATTCTAACTATTTAAGTGATAGTTCTCCATATTATTATCATGTTGTCACTTCCCTTCGACCTATGACACTTTCGCACACGTCTAAGTCTCACTGTACAGTCATCTTCTGTAGGTCTGTCCAAATTTCACAATCTAATTGTTTTGTCCTGTTTTTCAGGTTGTGTACACAAGGGACGAGGTTGCGTTCATGCAAAATTTAGTGTTTTACTTGGAACGAGCTTACCGTATTCCAGACTATGGAATGTGGGAACGTGGAACCAAACAAAACCGGAATATGGTTGAATTAAATGCCAGGTGTGCACTCATATGTTTTTTCCCGTTACATGAGATGAAGTTCAAGGGATGTCTCACAATTGTTGATTTCATATATTTAAGGCATACCACTGCGAGTGCACGCGATCGTACTTCATTGTGCTTGCTGGACTGGTTCCTTTAATCTAATTTTTGTCCTCGTTATTTGTAAATAGAGTGCAATTCGATGTAAATTCTACCAGAACGTGGTTCGTAAGCGTTTTCCTTTGCCTCTGTACATTTTGTTTGACGTCACCTCATATGATCCTACATTTGTGGCGCTTTGCTGCTTATGGCAGCGTTTTTATACTATCTCTTTCAGATCATGCATTTAACTCGGAATTTTACTTTTTGGTATGTGCACCATACTAACTTTTCCTTCCATATTGCTTACTGAATCATACTTGGACCAACTTCTATAACATGTGAGATAATCGTGCACCGTAATGTATGCAGGTTTTGAAGACAACAGATCGTTGAGTGGAAGCTTTATCGCGTGTTGATATGATCCCAGGACACAGGAATGTATCGCAAGTTACATTGTCAAATGATAATGTGACCCTTGCACGTAGTGTCACAAGTTTGCTCGTAGCCGTTAACGCCGCATCACTAAGGCCTGGCTAAGATTTATGCCTGATATATGCGTGTCGTGCTTCACGGTCTCGAAGATTTTGAGCTGTGTGTTATTTCGTGTGCTCATTTATGCTCTATGCCCTTATGACCTTATTACTCTCGGCGTAATCAGTACCGCCCCATTCCCTGTTTTCGGTCTTCACATCTCACGGGTGTGCTTCTCCTTCTTCTTCTTGGACTGTTGACTGCGCTTTCCTTCAGCTCGATCGGGATGGCCAAGGCTGCATTGGAATGCATTGCCGGTTTGAATGTGTACGGAGCCGAAGGTAGCCATTCATCTATTCTACTCATGGATATTGACGCACACAGTCGAAATCGTATCATCCTGAGTAACTTGTTGCCCAGAGAGTCTGCATCTAAAGTAAGCGCTTGATTTCGTTCTCTCCCGGTCGGTCTCCAAACGCCTATTTGTTATGTTCTTCCAATTGTCCCATTCATGCACATTATCACTCGATGGGGTTTATTCTGAATATGGATGGATGGTCTCAACATGTCATTGCCGCCGCCACATTGGTTGACACGTGTCAGCTAAATATCGATGAAGCTGAAGATCATCAGTAGCCTTTAGATTCACGCGGTTCGTCATCCTTGAGGATTGTTTGCCCGCATCAGACGGTAATTCCCTCACCTCATACTCAGAACAATGGTATTTAGTCCAATCTGCTGGTGTATTTGGGCTCCATGCACTTCACAACACTGTCACTGTAGTTCACCAGTGATATATGTTCGATGTAGAGTATGGCTCAACCGTTTCGATATGTTATCATCTTCATAAGCAGCAATACATCCATCGTTCTCACTGATGCTTCACTGCCACAGTGTCCGTATGTTGAGTGGCCATGCCTCGTAAAATTCCAGATGAGACATTCCTGTTGTTGGTCGATCATAGTTTGCGTGAAAATCGTATGATGCCCTATCTAATAATCACGCTTAGAAGACTTCTCCAGCTGCTTGAGACAACTGCTGTCTTATAGAAAAAATAGTGATTTTTGAGAACATTTTTTGCCGAATTGTTTTCCGAATGTGCATCGTTTCACTCCACAAGCTAGGTTTATCCATGAATATCGTTCATCGTTTGAACTGCGTTTTAAGGGACATATGCATACGTGGTTTTGTGCCCATTCTGTTTTGTATTGTCGCTGTTCCTAAGTCACAGTAACATCACACTTCGGCTTGCATGCAGAAGCATTGATTCCCATCCTAAACGGGGCTAAGCGGAACGTGTACGGAAATTAGTTTCTCGTACATGGTCCTCAACTTGTACGCCCACATAAAAGCCACATTTCGCATCTACTTGCTTCAGATTAAATTTTAATGTCGTATGATGAGGTTTTTTCTACAAATCCTCAACAATGAGAGTATCGCTATCATGGAATTTATTCACTCGTACACGGGTTGAGTACTGTTAAGACAATAGTTGCAACATAGTGCAGAAGCCTCTTCGGATTTGGTACCGATACCACAGATCTATTTTAAGCTGGCCATTATCAGCCTGGTTTTGGTTTCCAAATGAGCACTTATTTCCCACCTTGATTTTAAAAAAATTCTTTCTACCCTTTGTGTGAGTGCTGATCTTTATCTCATCCACGCTTGTTCATGTTTCCGCTCACACAGGGTTGTGATGCATCGTTGATGCCAACTCTCTGCTGGCCTGCCTATGCTGCATCAAAGACGGAACCCAGTGAACCAGTTTTAGAACGTTGTATGTCTCGGTTGAAGGGTCAGTACGGTTTTCGCCGCTTCACTCGAGACGGTTATGCGACTGTACTGGATCGAAACACTCTTTATCAGCCTGGTGAACTGATGGTACATAGATATTGACACCGGTTTTCCTCTCTTTAATGTACATAGTTTCCAGTGTTTTGTAATTTTGATTACTGTTCATGTGAGAGCCCGCCAATTTAGTTTGAAGATCTTAAGTTTGCTGTTCATACAGAGAGCTTTGGGTCACACTCGTGTATACTTGACTTAGGCTGCTATTGGTTTTAACAATGCTAAACGAATTAATAGGCGACAACTGTAGGAGAATAATGCACTCCAAAGGTAGAAACGACAATCAGCAGCAGCTACGTCACGAACTTCGACTTATTGCAGAGCCAAAGCGTTTTTGCCGACTACTTCTATGTGTGAGTTAAACGGCCAATGTTTTTGTGACCCATGACTGTCGTCCGGTTGCAGCACGGCTTGTCATATCACAAGTGCTTCTTCTGCATACGAAATACTTGACCCAAACAGTGTGTACCGTGTTTTTCAATTGCTTCTGCTTTCTGTCATGCAGTTAGGGTCTACCCAACTATATACCTACTGGCTGTTTTTGGGTGTGTCTGATGCGAACACTATGATATAGCAGTCAGATGCATATTATCCATGTGCAACTGGGCCAACGCTTTCTTTGTGACCGGGCCAGAATAACCGGTACTAATTTTGGTTGTTTCAATTAAGGCTTACGGGTTTTATGCTTTTAATCTACTCTTTCTCCTCTTTTTCATTTTTAATCTCTGTCTTTTCTCCTTTTAGTTGACAGTTGAGCGTCTGCGTCAGCCACTGTTGTATTTCTGTTTATGTTGGTGACTCATCATCTGATTCTCCTGACCATTTTTTTGGAACGAACATTCCGGAAGATTCGCAGTTGAATACCGTGATTGTTGTCGATTGCGTGTGACATTCAGTTTATACCAAAATCTGTCAACACTTGTAAAGATTGTGGTTTCTTTCCCGTTTTCGTTTTTCACACGACGGTCGTGTATAGTCTTAATTCCTATGATTACACGCTCTTATTTCTCTCTGTTCACATTCAGAAATTCCAAGGGATAGAAAGCGAATGGCCAATGTTTTTCGCTTACATGGCAATTGAGCGTAAGTTTATCCCTTTCAATAATTCGGAGTTGGTGTAATAGCATGAGGTTTTCTATCATGTTTTGCTCTAGACCTCGCAACAAACGTTTATTCTGCATTTTGCTCATCGAATTTCTAAAAAAAAGCCATCTTTTTTTCCAGATTGCATGAACAACGAATTCGAAAAAGCATTAGAATACGACCGGCTGCTTCAACCATTACTCGTTCACCCAGTTTCCGAGACTTGTGAGTGTTCCATTCCGGGTTTGTGGGGGCATTCCTTGAATGGCTTTTCAAGTGGATTTCACTGTCTTTCTTCCTGCACATAGTGTTTGATTTAAACCCGGATACAGCAACCCACCTTATCTTATACTCATTCCTTTGAGTAGTGCTCACCGTATTGTGCGTGCTCTGTTCGGCACACACTTGAATGATGTGTGTCGATCCGCTCCCATTGTGTTTGCATTCCCCACTCTCTCCGGCCCCGTGCACCGTGTTTGCCCCTTTGCTGCTGACTTATTCAAGAACCTTGTCATTACATTCTGTACACTCTATGTTGCAGTCGGTTAAGGTAAGAATATTGCGTTTTGCAAATGATGGAAGAAGAATTTCACAAAAGACCGGCGAGAGTCGAGAATGTGTAATCAAAAAAGTTGTCACATTCACATCAAAATTCTTGCCCACATTTAAGCTGAGAGAGTATAAATTATTTCTTTCCTCTAGAAATCCGTTTGCGCTAAACCTCTGCAATTTACAAGTGATGTATTGGCGGTGACATTTTCGGTCAACTGTTTCCGTTGTAACGATGAACGGCTGTATTCTACTGATAAAATTCGTTTTTAAACTATCCGTACCAAATTTAGTACGAATGAAGTTGAACAGCTTGGGCGTCGTGTTCAACATGTTATTGATAAGCAGATTGAGAATAACACAACGTTACGAGCAATCTGTAATACTCTACGTTTCAACCACCTCGGGTGGCCTTCCTCAGAAGTGTTGTAATCGAGTGCAACACTTCTGAGGAAGGCCACCCGAGGTGGTTGAAACGTAGAGTATTACAAATTGCTCGTAACGTTGTGTTATTTTCAACCTGCTTATTGATTTTTAATCATTTTTTCATACCTTTGTGGAGTTTTACAATACCATAATCTTAACCACGTGATCCAGTTGGAAATGTGTTTGCAGTACAGCATCATTCTACACTTGGATCATGTCGTTATATAAGAACCGGCTTCTCTATATATCCACGTCAGTTATTTCAGTTCGTTCATGTTTCTGCTTCGCGGTCTGAAGAGACAAAAACTACTCTATAAACTTACTAGGCTATACGTTAATCGTGTGTTACAGGTCACATGCATTAGGTATTAGTATCCCTTTTTGCATCTACTCGCTGATTTGCCGATAGCTCACTTAATAACGTAACGCGCTTCGTAACAGCAAGTTCTTCATGGTGTAAAAACCGTGAACCTACTTCTCATTTTTCAGACCCATGGCTCCCAAAGTTCTTCTATGTGCCGGAGGAAGATTTGGAGAGGGAACGCAAGTGTCGGGGGTCGGTTGTGCGTAAAAGCAGTTTTCGTTTGCCCGGTGAATCCTTCTTTTTGTGGGGTCAGGCTGTTTACCTCATCTCTCAGCTTTTGAGTAGGTTCTCATTAATGTACTTGAAGCTAACTCCCTTTTTGTGCATGATATTCTATCTAAAGTTAGTTAACTGCGTAGTCCCTGTTCGTTCGTTTGAGACACCATATGTTTCTTCACAATGCGGTCTTCTGCGTTAGCTTAAATGCATGTTGTTTTCACATTTACCAGGATTTAGTAACTTTCAGTGGAAGCAAAGAATGCCTTTTGTACCATGTTTTCCAAATCTCTTTCATGCGTTTGTGGTCCCATCCACATAGTATCGCTCATATTTCTACTGCTTGGACGTGAGGCGCCCTTCGGCTCTTGTGCCCTGAAAGTGAAATATTTCTTATTAATACTGTTATTGATCTCTGTTACCGTTATTCTTTTCTCAGTGCCACTGACTCATTATCACAACCTTAAGCGCTTGGAAAAATCCGGACAGCTTGTGCCCCCTGTGTGTTTGTGTCTCAGTTCCTAATACCACACACAAACAAGCAACCCCTGGTGTAAAACAGTGTTTACTTAATTTTCATTTACCGTTATCGGTGCGGCTGTTTGTCAGTCATCCCCTACCCTCTTGTTTTAGTTCATCACTGTTTGGATGCAAGTGACCTTGATCCACTTGGCCGTTGTCCTGTCTGGACTAAAAATTTCGGATCACCTACGCATGGAAAAGCGCTGTTGGTCGTAAGTCTTGTTTTTGCCGTGTCATCCATATCCCATTGTTCACATTGGTCACTATGCTGCGCCTATCTATTTCATTTGTTACATACAGCCAATGTGATGGTGTTTCTTGATGTAAACTGCACATATCGTTATCGAATTAAATCTGCTCAACAGTCCCATTCGCACTGTATTCGTCCTGAGTTGTTTACATGGACAAGTATGATAGCTGCAACGAATACGACATGCCTATTATATCACCCATTAATGGGACTGTACGTGAAACGTCTTGTTTCCATCCCTTTTCAAACCATAGTACCACGCACATTTCTTGTTTATAAGCCTCATACGCCCCCTGCGATCCGAGGGCTCAATATTCCTTGCCGGTCGTACACTTTCAGGACCGACCACTGAACGTCACTATTCAAGTGGTTCTCATCTCCGAATCGGCACGGCTTCAACAAACTTTGGCCACCTACGGTGTGCTCACACAAACCCCCTTGCAGGTTGAGCCCATACAGGTGAGCAGGGTGTCTGCTTATTTTTTTCTGTTCGTTATATTTTTCGGTGTCGGTGTCAGCCCGACATCAGTATATTCCTGTAATGATAACTGAAGCTGACCATTAGTCCGAACAAACGCAACTTCAAGCTATCTTGCAAAGCTAGATACTCCCGTCAATAACCGTGCAATATGACGGTCAAATGTACGTTGATTGGTTTCATCACTCACGACCTCCACCATCGCGTAACCAATGAACACGCACAAAACGTTTGAGACCGAATATCACCTCTTGATCAAAAATCAACATTACGGATACAAGACAAGTGATGTGCCATCCAATGAAATTGGACAAACTGCCCACCATTGAAGATAGGTAAACGAGTTGATTAATGGATTCGAATGTTGATTATAAATCCAGCTGTTTTTGTACTGCCATAGATCACAGCCCAGCTCTGTTTTTGACTTCACGATGCGCCACCCGGCATTTCCTATCTGGTTTCTGCTTCTAATTGACACCGGATGTTCTGTCTGTGCACAGCCCCATCATGCTTGCATGTTTTCAAGACTGACAACGTCTGTATCTGGACTAAGTTTTCAACGATCTCCACAAACGACTTGCGGTGTGTCGCTCGTTACTTGACCCACCTTTTCTCTACCATTTGTAAACCCCAAGGAATCAACTGTGAAACGTATAGGTGGATATCAGCATACTAAAGCGGCTACAGAACTATTAGCAAAACAGCGCCTCGAACGAGTTTCCTACTTCCCACAGATAATAGTCGGAAATTCCTGATGGGTAGGCTCGAAGTTAACAATTCAGGCAGGCACTAGAGGTGTGGAACAAGAGTGCGGAACATAGCGTTAGGTGAACTACACAGAATATCTTGAAGAAAAGTTAGTTCTAGATGATCTGTTATTAGGATTGAAGAACGTCGAAAATTCAGCATAGATGCAATTTCTCAATAGATGCGCGAATGAGGTTAAAGTATCGAAACAATTGTTCGTTCGTAAATGCCATGAGTCTGACCGGATGATACTGTGGCTTGAATTGCCGTTCACTGGAATACTGTCGAGGAATCTGCAAGAAGACTGTTTATGGAAAGAAATTGTAAACAGAAGGAACCGGATAGAATATGATGGAAAACAACAGAAATGCCGTGGAGGAAGACTACCGACTGTGGTATGCATTCATCTCCGCCAGCCTTTCCAAGCAACCAGGCGGATAACATTTGCCCACTGTGCTCAATGAAATAATCAGGGTCTTCATGTTTCCTAACCACGATGTTGTCTGATAACCTCATTGCTTTGTTCAGCTACTGGTGATCTGTTTGTTACTAATGCCAAACGAGACGAACGCCCGGTTGGTATACGGTGTGCGCAATCTAATCATTAGAGACTCCATTTTTTCGGACTGACAAATTGCTCGCATACTTTCTCTAGAAATTCCTGCCGGTGCGAAGTCTTACACCATCATCATAACGTGCAGATCACGCTTTTGAATCATAGCGCAAAGTGGATTGAACACTGGCGCAACGGCAATAACTGGATGTCTTTTCAATTTCATAGATGGCAAAGATTAGCTAAAATAAAACGTACTTCCGTTATTCTAACTGAAGTCTTTATCACAGTGATACATTCTGACGCGAGAGCAACATACTGACTTGCTGATCAGAGAATACGAGCGCTAGAGTGCTAACGTCCATCAAGTATTTTTGTTTCAACGACCATATCTCACCTGAAAGTACAGGAAAGTGGAAAAACTAGAACGGTATTGACTGAGCAACATCATAGCTGATAAAATGATTTGCGGTACTTCTTGGCCATTTTTGTCCCTGAAGAAAGTGACTTGAGCAACCCTGTCCGAGATTTCTGACTCAGCAGATCGACCTGCGAGGCGGCTAAGTATATAGGTTTCTTCCGGACTCCCCTTTCGCTGGCCTAGCTAGCAATGAAAGACTTGTCAATCTCGACGGTTTAATAACTTCATCATTATCATCGTCACATACAGCAATACATCAGCGGTTCACACTGATGCTTAACTGTCATACAACTATGGAGTAGAAAAAAAGGCAAACCCTATAGAGTAAAAGAGAGAACAAGGGATGAGAAGGGACCTGACTGCCAAAACTAGATAAGTCTATATTCAAACATACAGCATCAAAGGTGCAAACACACAACCGACCTGTAAGTGAGAATAAGGTTATTAGATATCCGCACCAAATTTAGTACGGATGAAGTCAAACAGTTTGGGAATAACTCAACGTTATAAACAAGTTGTAATACTCTACGTTTTTCGGAAAAAGATGTCAACCTTCTTCCAACCAACTACCTGGAGGACCAGGAGATTGTTGTTTTTCAGACCTCTATCCATCGGCCTGCCTAGTATGAGTAACTCTGTTGGTGTGGTCATCACTCCATCCAGTCTAGCGGAATAGTTGATGGAGATGCGCAATTCGTCACACCGCGTCAAGGTCCAGTATCGTTGGACATTAATATGGGCTTCTAGTTAATGCTGTACACAGTAGGTCTGTTCCAAAGTGAGTGGGGTTTATGAATATTACAAGAGGTCGCCTTGGATGATATTTCAGTGTTTACAGTCAGCCACCGGAAGATGGGAATGTTTTTGTGTGGATATCCATTCTGGCGCCGTCTTTCTCAATAAAAGAGCGACAGTGCTTCAGCTGTGGAACTAGTTCTGCTGTGTGCTCACAGTGTCACATCTCACTATTTGAACGTACCTCGCAGTCGGAAGTGCTACATACAACTGGATTTCAATTGGCCACTCCTTTGCTTATGTGCCACGGTTGCATTCGTTATGACCGATACTGTTATCAGCGTGACCCCCTGTCTGAAAGCAGAACGGAATCCTGACGACCAGATTAGGATATCACGACTGGTCAGTTTGTTAACAGGTTTCCCTACCGGTAACACATTGGAAGATGCCTTTGTATGCGTTGTTGTCGATTATACATACATGTATTACACTATCGCCGTAGTCTCAATGGTAACGCTGAGTTAGACAACAAAATTTCCGTCCACCTCTCATTTCAGATCTGGCCCCCTGATCAGTTAGTTCGCGTAGGCAAATTCATGGGTTGTAGTGAGAATCTCGGACTATCAGGTCGTCCCCCACGGCCCGTTGGGCAACTTGGAACGTGTCGGTTCTACCGGTGAGTTCGTCACTCGTCTTCGTTGTCGTTTTTATAGCAGCCGTCTTCTCTCATAATATGCGTAGTGTTGCAATCTTGCATGCTTACCACCATTCGCTGTCTCTTAAGAAGAGAATTTAACGATCTTAGCTTGCTGGTCTGGGTTTCAATAAGATTTCTGTTCCATAGTTCACGCTCACAGGTAAGTTTGCGTTCTCTCGTAGTCCCAATCATCCGAAATGGAGTCTCTTGCTTCGATTTCCCGTTGTATTCTGCGCCTATCCAGCAAACCCATGTTGTTCACACTCCGCATCGTTTTTTCGCAGATCGCTGTGATCTACTGTCTGTTACATACTGGCATCTTTCTTTACTTACCAATGCTCTTGATATTAAAAGAAGACGCTCCGAAATCCACTCCCTCTCTTACCTTTATCTGTATAGATGTTTAAGGATATACGGGGTACGCGGTACAAGTAAGACAGAATGTACAGGCGATAGCTATCAAGATGAATATGTGAATGAAAAAATTGGCTAGATAACGTGTACGCACAAGAACTCAAACCCAGATAATCAATTCGTGAGTGCTCCCATGCATTAAATATCTGGTCATTGCAGCCGACTTCACTGATGTACATGTGGAACATTTTAAGTAGTCTTGTAATATGCCTGTTACAAGTGAGAATGAGGGTTCGCCAATAACCGTTTATCGAGAACTCGTAACACTACTACAAAGTAAAGAAAGGGTAAGAAGCAGTATGATGTGCTACGTCACAGTTCGGTCCGTTAGTTTGTCTTCGGAGACTGCGCAAACCACCGACTCTGCAACATAAGGGGAAAAGCAGTGATTAACCGCGATTCTAAAAAGTGTGTCACGCGTTTTCTCAGTTCCGATTTCACTTTACAGTTGATCGAAAGTTCTCCAACTGATTTTCATCAATAGAATGCACCTATTTCTGCCTAGAGGATATGCAGGGCGAGGCCTAGTATCCCTTAAGAAAGTAGTTCCCAGAACTTATACCCGGAGAGTTACAGTAGTTATTTACTGGACTGTTCAGTGAGTTGGCAGCGATGGTCTGACTTGAAAGCAGCTGATGTGGGCGTTTATCGTAGCATTTACTAGGACAGGTTCTGCTCCAAACATCGTTGATGGATCTATGGTAATTGGCAGTGGGCAGTGTGAGGTGGACAACGCCTGATACGTGTCGCGTTGGGCCACTCAAAGATACTCACGTGTGGCGAATAATGAGTGTCGAAAGTGTTATACTGCTTCAGAAGCCATGTTTGTTCTAGACTCTTGCCCACGGTTGTTTCACTCAGTATACACACCGACACCATACAGTTGTGACCTCCGCTTACAGATATCGTAAAAGACAGTTTGTCGCGCAGAATTGGGGGTTCTGAGGAATATTTCCGCTGGTGGATGCTCTGCAACGCTAGTGTCATAACTTCGCTATCAATTGAAGCGTGCAAACTGTCTGAGCTAACGGTGTCTTAAGCTACAGTACCACATTATCAGGTCAGCTATGTGTAACTGCAACAACCTACAGCAGAAAGTCGGCATGGTTTTGGTCAGCTAGCAACGGCATAAAGTATAACGATAATTGAGGCTGCTCGATTATTAGCTAATTCAAGTGTGTGAATGACTGATCAACTACAGACTATAACAGAGATACGCCACTTGCAAGAGCCACACCTTTATCTGCGTCAGTAATAGCATCCTGAACGTTGACAGTAAAATGTCAACAGTTGTTATTGATGGAGTAATCAGTCAAGTTAAACCCGAATTGGGCTACATTTTTCACATTCAGTTAGATGTAAGAGGGCTCCCGGAACAGTCCATTCGCATGTAACAGATACGATCGAAAGTGAGTGGGTATTCAAATTATTTTAACTAAATCCCTAACCTGATGAGCAGTCGGGGATTTGGTTCATTTTCAAGTTGACCATCACTCACATTTGATTGCAGCCTTCTCATTCAGATAGACTTTCCAGCCAGCCTCTTTCGAAAAGAAGCACTAGACTCGGGTTTCGCTCTCATTAGAGCTCGTCAGTAGTGCATATCCTTGCCACGGNCTAATGAGAGCGAAACTCGAGTCTAGTGCTTCTTTTCGAAAGAGGCTGGCTGGAAAGTCTATCTGAATGAGAAGGCTGCAATCAAATGTGAGTGATGGTCAACTTGAAAATAAATCTCCAACCGCCTAGCTGTAACAAGTGAAATTAAAACAAACCCTTACAGGTAAAAGACAGGCAAATGAGATCTGATACAATACATTGCAAAGAGTGTGAGTTCGTGAGGTCAACAGCGAACTGTCTGCAGTTCGTAAACATGCTGTCAAAAACAAAAAACTCAGTAACACCTGAGATCGAAAATAATCCAGCCTAAAGGCTCTGACTGACAATCGCATAATTAAGTATTCAGGCCCCGGTTGCCTCCTTATGAACAAAGACGGTAGGTTGAGTTTCCGCTGCAATATTCGGCTACCATAAAGCCATGAAAAAGGGTTAGAATTGAAGAAACATAAAACTGGACAACCATGTTATTGACTCTTACAGGTTCCCTTTGGTTGTGCTCATGGTTTGGCAAGAAAATGACATTATCCACGCCGCTGAGTCCGGTTACCCACCATCTTCTCTTGCGACTTCAGTTACGCAATATAAAGGCATGGTACTTATAACTCGATATGATCTACAGCTACTAACACTATCAATTGCAGCTGTATTCAGTTTTTGGTACTGCCGTTTAGTTACCAAATAACCATAAGAAAAGGGATCATACAACCCTAGTTCAGAAGCAAAAGAAGAGAAGGGATTCCGATTTTGTTCACAAAAGTAGTCATGTTGAAGCCCAAACAATCAGCATCACTTCAAAAATACAATTCGATTACAAATAAGCGCAAGGTGGTACCTGCTAAACAGACCACCTGGGTCGTCCCAGTCAGAATTCATATTTCACAAACAACTAGTCAGATTACGGTAACACTCACTCAACCGAAGCCAATTAGTTGTCATATTCACTAGCGCCTCTTGCCACAGACGTTATGCGATATACGATTCTCCGATCAGGATGAAAGCGTGACCAGCAATGACTGACCTGTTGACAATAACTTTCAGTTCCGTACAACAAATCATCATTCACAAGCTTTTTAATGTAAGGCAATCGGCTGCATCATGGCAAAGGAATCCGAAAAGTGGTACATGGTTAGCTACAATACATAGTACACCGCCTAACCATCACAGTCTGTGTACCAACAAAGACTGTGTTTATAAATGCGTTTTGATTATGACCATATCGTGGCTCACTCGCCAGTACGACTAGATGCGTTCGACTGAACACAGATCGATAGTTGAGCACCAGAGGACGGTTTACTTCCACCACTCCGAGTGGCCACGTTCAAAAACTTGGTGAGTAGACTAATTACGCTTCTGAATACAACAGAAATATTGCACATCGATTTACACCTGGATCAATCCTCCAGGATTGTGCGAGAACCACGACTGAAAATGTGCATTGGTCACGTATGTCACCTACCACCTTGGGGGAGTCCGCGACCATCCACACCGGGCCCCGGGGTATGAAAATGCTACAGCCACCGGCGATTTTGTATCCATAAGGTTGTTAACTCTGGTTCAGCACGAGCCTCCGTTGTCTTTGTTTACTTTACACGACCATCTCGATGTCAGCTTAAACTCACGGCCTGAGCGAGGTTTATCACTGCTCACTCGGTCAGTATTATTTACAGCCAAAACGGCAATACCAGAATGATGTGTTTGCAAAAGACGAACAGCCAGGTTTACGTAAAGAAAGTCCTCGATAATAATGTCACTGCAAGCGATAGGAGCATGATCAGGCATGACAAGATTTTGAAAGGCTGGCGTCTAAACCTGGTTATGCAGAGCTTATCATGCGGACGTCATGACCCACTGCAAACTGGAACCCAATCGACCAACAGGGCTGTCCTGTTGAGGGTCAGACTAACTCCAGCTTGACTGATGGCTGTACACACGGAAGCACCTAAAATGCACAACCGGCATTGACCAAACGATGGGGTTGCCATCTGCTTGATAAGTGAGCTATTGTTGTCCACTCACGTTCCCAAAATGCACGCATGAATAAGGCGTCTGGGTAAGAGAAGCCTGGTTATCTCTATATTAGCACGTTGGAGGCAGCTCCATTCAAAACCATAAGCAACCGGAAACAGGACCACCAGACTACTTTGTAAGAGAGAAACTTCGCAGGAACAGCGCTAGTATGATTAGCTACATTTGTTTTAGAAGCTGTTAAATGACAAAAATAACGACAACGGAGTACACGAGAGGACAGCGTTAGAAAGACCAGTTCTTTCCCACTGTGAGACGAGTGGGTAACAGGGTCTGAATATGAAGTTTCGGAGCTCCTGGTGTGGCTCTGCAGTTCAGCTGGTAAATCCCTTGTCGCGTTGAGACTTGTTGTATCTCTCACTGGTTCGAATCCAGCCGAAGCCTTGACTTTTCACAGCTGGGTCTCATCTAAATTGATAAATCTGCCGCACTACTTATTGGTAATACAACTGCAAAATTGTCAAAGTTTTGTACCGGATCAACTGCTACTATTTCAGCGTAAACCTCACAAACAGTTCTTGTTGTGTACACAAACTGAGGTGACGGTGTCCGATAGCAGCTGTTTCGGCATATCGTAACAAACGTTTGTTTTGAGTCCATAGCAGAAGGCGCCATGACTTTAATGAGCCAATCACATTGTGTCACCACATGAAGCCTAGTGGTGGGTGACGCTGACTCCTTTCGAGTGTTTACTGTCAAGTGGCCTGACTGCTCAACAGTTTGTTGGAACCATTTTGTCAAGTGTTAGACAAACCTGATTCTAAACTGACACTCAGTTTTACAAGCATAAGATGTTCCGCGCCCATATGTGTATTCATAATTTATCTTTGGTCTGGTAAACTAAAACGTTGGTTGCTTGACTGGGGCGTGGAAATTTGAAACGTTCTGCTTACGATTACTGGGTTAGCTGAGAAGTACGCACGGACAATAAGTTAATTCAAACCTTGTTCAACTGGTCTTTGTCTTCTTTGATTGGCACTTGTGAAACTACTGTTTTGTGGAACTGTAGTTTACGGATTACTTTGCTCACTGATCCTGTTGGGCTTTCCTATAGATACTTTTGAATATCCGTTGCCTATTAAAGTCTGTCGTGATTGATGTAGTTCATCTTCTAAGGTGTCATTGATGTAACCACGTCTTGCCAGATGAAACAGCGTGGAGTCAAACTGTCAACTTGTAGGTACTGATCGGCAGTGACTGGAGCCGAAGTGACTTACCTCAACAACATTTACTCCTAGCGTTTTCCAACCGATATGGCAAGATGTATGGTGAGAATAATGTGAGGAAGAATGGGTGCAATAGACTACGCCAGAGCGTAGGCATTACATTAATAACTGCGTTTTTCGTTTGTTTTTCTTTCTGTAAGTAAAAGTACGGCTAGTTGCACACGAAAATCGTGTACTTTCCTTGTTATATTCGTACGGCTTGAATAATGTCAGCTACCGTTCAATTTTTTTTTCAATCCAAGAGTGTGTGGGATGATCTGCCGTCCCACCATCATGTTATTTTTTTAATGGTCAACGGCTCATCTTCTTCCTTGGTTCTTTGTTCCTTCTCTCTGTAGGATCTCCGGTCTAACCGTTCTTTGCTATCCGCTGCTGTTCGAGGCACAAGATTTTTATCTACTTCATGATATGCAAGTTGTGATTGACGAAGTTAAAGTGAGTCGGAATTTATTCCAATCGTACTATCCATCCCCTCCACATTCTCCTCTTTTTGCGCAATCTTACTACCTACTATCACTTTATGGAATTGTTTATGTTTCTAATCACAATGCGGTCCGAAGGACTCCGTTGTGTTGCATTTTAATCTTTTTTTAATAACTAGGCGAAACGGGTGAAATGGTTAGTTGTTTCTCCGTGTTGTTTTTGATAAATATCATCATAAGGTGTCATATGTTGAAAACCTTTCAGCAATTTGTTTATTACACAATACTCGTACCTATCTTTGTGCAATCATATTCTACTAATTTGGTTGTATATGACTTTGTAACCAGTTTCCGTATCAAAGGTTCCGTTCGTATCATTGTCCCATATGCTCCCATGAAGATTCTGACTGGCCAACGACATTCCTGCGTGTTTGGCTTACTAGCACACATTGAATTATTCAACTGTGTTCAGTTAACTTCAGAATTTTAGCCCACATGAATATTCCAGCCTCGAACCCCCTAATACCAAAGCGTTATGAACCAAGTCGGCAAGAACGGTTAAAGCCAAAGCCGAACGCCTTGTTTGCTTTAATTAGTTGAATGGATTTAATTCTGGGAGATGTGCAGTGCGTTCCTCCCCATCTTCTGATAGCTTCTGTTAAATAGTGTGCTGGAAGAAACTTTTTGTAGGAGCGCAGAATGTTATCCTGGGACCAGTACAAACCGGAAGCCATACTCTAACGTCCATCCACAACCTAACCGGTTGAATAGACGGTGCACTAAATTCCTCATTTCATGTGCTTCAACCCAACGTTTTCACTTCAGACGGATTTCAAATTTCTGTCGGACTGGTGGCGACTTCGAGGGCGTCCGACTTTCTGTTTCCTTATCAAAGAGGATATGGTCAAGTGAGCGTACTTTACTAACTGTGTATGTGTTTCTCAATTTATGAAACCTTCCAACTACCAACTTTCTATTGACATCGGACAGACCAACTGGTCGGCCTTTTCACTACGGAAATTATCTTATTTGTGTCTTTTTCATAAGCTATTGTGATTTCAATGTTATTGCACTCAAAGATTTACGGTTTTCTCGTGGATTTTCCGGAACCATCAAAAAAGAAACTGATCTCTACTGGTTGGCAGTCATTGCATCTAGTTTTACTTTTTGCGCGATGGTCGTTGGAGCTAGTGATACTATTCCGTCGATAAGTCGTTCAACACTTCCGAACTGGCCGTACGTTTTTCTTCGTCAATCTGCAATAAAGACTGGCCATCACGCCACTAAATTGTTACGGGATTGACCCGAGTTCGTCTTCCTTTGAATCGGTTCTTCACTCTGGATATCAGCCTATTTCTCCGTTTTTAAATTTTACTAGCTGTTCAATATCCGTGCTTTCTGTCCTCGTCTGTAGGTTTTGCTGATGTACGTGATCTCAGGTTGTCTTTGGGTACTTCGGTCTGGACCCATTCCCGTCAATGTTAGCTTAAACGAGTTTTTCAACGAATTACACCATGGTATTATTCGAAGCTTCTATCTTTCTCTCATCAGTGCCCTCTCCCCTGGCTTTCTTCAGGCACAGGTGAGGTGATAAATTTGTCAATCCGCAGTCCGAATAGCCTGTTTGCTAGAACATGCCTCATGCCCCCTTGTAGGTGGATTACCGTTTGCGCTTCTGACAAGCAGTAATCTAGTATCCAAAATCTGTTGTAACTAACTCGATTTAACCTAATTTGAACAATATTACGGATGGCTTGACTCAACCTTTCACTTGCAGTCATATACTTGTTAGTGCCTAGTCAGAGCTCGGTTTCTTGACAGTGTTGAAGTAACTTCGTAATCAACTGCAAAGTATGCCTTCATATGTTTGAGTCGCCGGTCCCACACTATCTTGAAGCGTGACGTGCACGTTGAATCGCGCGCAAAAATCGAGCGAACGAAGGCGTTAGTGTTTTGTCATAAACAGGTCCCGCACCAATGTCCTCGATCTTCGATCGAATACGGACTGCACTGAGGTCGTTTCGGCGTCTATTACTTTCTTCAACTACTTTTGTGCGAATGGACACAAGTTATCTTAATTTGTTAGCTTGCATTGACTAAAGCCATCTTTTGTGGCTGTGATTGACAGAACGTTGGGCGAACTGTGCATTTAAACTAACGGAATTTGCGTCCGACCTCACTCTGCAGTTCACGGATTTGAATCTCCGGCGCGCGAGTTACCTATAAGTTCAGGATGTTCGACCATCGTCCCTTCGACTGGGTCGAATGGAGTGGTGGCGTTAGCAATGTCACAGTTTGTGTGTACGTACTCTGAGGATATTCATTCTTTCCACCCGCTACCGGGTAAATAAAATACAGTCCACACCAACGTGGTCACGTACTCCGTCTGCCACACTACGTATTGTTCAGCACAGTTCCTGGCATTCGGAAGGATTCGCTAGGGAGTCAGGTGATGTCGTTGTGGGCTGTGAAATCTTTGATTACTCAACTGGGCAACATTGAGAATCACCGCCTGCTGCGTTTTAGAACTTGCGACTGTGTCCATCGTTGGTTAAAACCCGGACATAGTATTGTGCCCTGGTTGTTAGCTGACCACGTCAGGAAGATGGCTCATTCTGCTTTACAAAACTTCCATTTTTATACTTTTTTTATCTACTGATTCGCGATCGCTTGGACTCCCGCCAGGAGCAACGGTACCCCGGGCCGTAATATTCGTAGACCCCTTTCCAAATTCAATGCGCATGTGTCTACGTAAGCGCAGGTTATCAACTCACGTACGACTGTCTCCGGTTGTTTTCTGTGACGAACTTTCCAGTTCTTTATGAACCATCATTGCTTCTTCCGTCTGGCAAGCACCGTGGGTTCAACGCATTGAGTAACTAAACCCGTGGTTTGAAATTTGTCTTGATATACCCGGTTTATTGTTTGTTGGTCTAACCACCCCATCCGATGTCCAATACACGCGTTTTTATACTATGGTTTAAATACTGCTGTTGATACGACTGAACTGTTGAGTCGTTTCATGACTCTACTTTTTTTGTGTCCCACGACCGTCTCCACGCATCCAGTATACCTGATGCGTTATTCTCTGTCTTTTGCCTTCGTCTACTGTTATGCCTCAGTTCGATGTATTTCCCCAGGTGTATCTTCTATACGTTTTTCTCCATCCTTCTTCAGAGTTGCAGGATTCGGCCAACTATTACGTTTTCTTGTCAGCATGAAGAACGGCACTGTGCATGGGACACGCATTGTTCTTGGACGTGCACAGGTCAGCTTGTCTCACTGGCGAAGTACGCTCTCGCCTGTCTTTATATTATTTTGTTTAGAACCCGAAAATTTCATTACATCCTACTCCGTTTATCTGTGCGTTGTTTGTCTTTTCATGTACACCAGTTAGACGGATAAACTGGTGAACTTAGTCCAATTATATTTTTTTCTCTATGTCATTTCTGGCGGGATAGTTCTCCTAGGATACGTAATAGGAGGAAAACACCGATAACCTCGCACGGCTTCGGAACAATGCACACACAATGCGGGATGCATTGGATTGCTTGGTGACCTAGTTATCTCAGTGTGCTGTGTGTTTTGTCCCATCGAAGTGCAACGTAATTCTTTATGACTGATGGAGTCTGTGCTCGCAGCTACCCTGGGCGGCGATAGTTCAACCGTAATATGGGGTCTTCGTCGTGAAATTTGAAACGCTGAGCTCCCTTCATCCATTTGGCCAAAACGAAAAGAAAACATGTCGCGACCTGTCTTCTCTCTCTCTTGACATAATAGGGGGAGTTATTTACTTCTGACGTTCACTTTAGAGAACAGTGCTCCTTATTTGTTTTCAAATCCCAGGTGACATTTGCAGATGTGAAGGAACTCAGGCACGGGCAAGATCTCTTCCTCCCGCAGGAGGACCGGATGTATAACGCCACTATGTGCACAAAATCCCACTGCGGTTACGGAAATTGGCCACCCCAAGTCGTTTACGTTTTTCCAGATATCTGTTTCCGATTGTCGCCATTTGTGGGGTGTTGTTCTTGTAGGATCGCAACACCACGTGATTTTTGTTGAAGTTTGACTACGTGTGTTTGGGATAACTTGCCTCCTCTTCGTGGTACAGTTTCAGTCTGTCCGTTATGGTGGTTCGGGTGTGTCCCGTACATTCTTACCCAACATTTTCTGCATCGCAGCTTGTTTACACTTGCTGGACCAGCATTCTCTTTGACCTCTATCCGCTATCCTTATCACTGGTAGACTCTGGGACCGTCAAAGGAATTAGCGGAGCGTTAGGATCAAAAAGAAATTTTTTCTTTGTACAGCAACTATCTTATGTGTTTATGTGGTTATAATTGATTATAATTATTTACCAACAGAATAATTGCCGTGGTTGTCACCTCAAATACTGTTCTCTCCTTTCTGCGTTCTCCTCCTCTTGCTCATCATCATCATTACAGCCATGAGCCTGACCAGAAGGTACTGTGGCTGTGGCTGCCGTTCACCTCAACAGTGACGTGAAATATCCTAGAGGAAAACGTTGATACGAAGCACAAGAACCGGAAACGCTAGAAATGGTATAGACGTAGGTACGTCATTGAATGCGGTACACTGCCATCTCGGTTAGCGTTTCGAACCGGTGATTCGAGTGATCCCGAGGACCCCAGCTAGGCAGGTGACACTTACCCACTTTGCCCCGGCAACTAAGTTCTCAGTTCTTCTACTGCGAACTGCTCGGTGGCATGTGGCATGTTAGGTTCCCTAACCTCTGGTCACGTTGAAGACGCCATACTTAAACATAAATTACGATGATAACCGGACCAGAACTGATCACAGTGTGTCTGTCAGATGACAGCCGCTAATTCTGGACGTTTACTAGCTCTGTTAAGCTTTGGTTTCGAATGGCATTCAGTTTGTTCGCATACTAATTTGTGGTATGTACACTCTGCAACGTATTTGTACGACCACTTCATCTTTTAGCAGCAGCTTCCTTAGGACCAAATCGACCTGTATCATTTTTCATAATAAACTAACGGCTTTTGTTAGAAAACAGTAATCCGAATTTTATTTGAATGGTCATCTCGGAAAAGAACTGAACCACGTCACGACAACATCATAAGGTCACTCTGTCAATCATAATTTCGCAAAGAATGTGCCCTTGCCTAGTTTCAGCACTTCGACACACCGCACTTCTGGCTTCGTCGTGCATGCTCACGAAAACGCTAGCTCGCCCATCTAGCTAGCTATATACCTTGTCATCCCTATTCATTTGAAAACCGACTTAGCCGAACAGATTTTATTCTACAAGGTGGAGATCAGGACAGCTACTCCAAGGAGAATAAACTCTTGGGTCGTTTAATTCAAGTGGCAGTTCGTGCACAGAAACACACTACTCGTTGGAGTGAAGGCTATTCGTAATACTTATTGTCCTACCCCTATAAGTGTGTTCACCGTCTTCTTTGCTTAAATCGAACAATTTACTTTGCTCTTCTCAAATAACATGGTACTATCTCTGCTGGAACGCTAAACGACACGTTCTGTTCAACTGGGTCAGTTCGCTCCCTTGTTATGTTGTATGGGCAGAGTAAATCCAGAGCGGAGCGTTAGTCACGTGGGGCTTGGCTATATGATAATGAGTTCATACCCATACCATTGACGAACCGGCCCAGCAGGTTCAATACTGCATAGTCGATACCACATATTCACTTCCTAAAGCACTGGGTGTCTACGTGACCTGCTAACTCTGGGTCAACGCTTCAGACCAGTGACCACATGGCCATCCAGGATGGTCACATGATTTTATGGCCGTTGTGTTCTCATTTGCATTATATATGGTTGGCTTCCCATGGTGACCCTTCAAACGGTATTCAACCTACTGCTTTCTTCTGTTACGAAAAACCACTAGGTAAGTAAAATATTGCTGAAATGTGGAGTGGCCGTATACCTTTATTACGGGGTGTATTTTGCCACTGTGTTTTTCATGAGTGGGAACAACTCACCAATAATCATTTTCGAGTTCCGGATAGACTAGTGCTTTCGGTGCTAACATTCATTAGTAGGCGCAACTTTCATTGTCTATATGTTCCCAAATTTGACTATGCAAACTTTACTGATCGTTTTACATTAGGTTCAGCGTCGCCTACCTTTCTGCGAGTCCCTCTGAATAGTAACACTACCGAGAAATACATATGGATTGTATCATACCGAAATTTCTGGTCACCTTGGTTCTTTATTAGTGCTCGCTTTTCTGCGAGAATCTAATTGGCCCAGAACAAGCCCGTTTTTTCTCCGACCAATGATGCATCGATCAAAATCTCTCCCTTCATGAAACAGTGGATGTCAAGTGCTGTCCATGTTGGCATGTAATTGTGGTCCATTCTACCATGTTGGTTTGTCACAATACGACTGAACCCTTTTGCAGTTTGACTACTTGCATAGCTCGTGATTCATTTAGGTGAAGTGGATGGTATACTAATCTCATCTGCACGCAAATCATGCTAGGGAGACCGATATGTCGAGGTCTGACGAAGTGCCTGTTTATAGTTCTCCAGATCGGGGGTTGAATAAAACTGGCCTCTTACCCTGTAGAGTAGCCCCGATACTTGTCCTTTCCCATCCAGTCGGCGCCTTACACTGTAGTCTCCTAGTCCAGTAACCCTACTGGATACCCCCAGTCATTTGTGTTTACGTCTGAACTTCGTGGTACTATCTCAGTCCACATACAATCATGAAAATGTATGCTAGTTAAGCATCCGCATGAATTACCGATATTGTTACCGGTGAGGATCATCTTGTTGATAAAGCTGTTTTTTGGTACTGTCTGACGTGAAACGAATGCCGAATTCATGTGTTAAACTCATCTATTTTATCTGTCATATATCAGCCACACAGCTGGTTATTTCATCTTTTCGAACCCATTACCACTGGTGTTCGCCAAAGCTGTTTATTGTTACCACTTTTCTTGAAAGTCACACTACTGGGAACTTTAGACAGCGTTGAAATTTAATTTCTTCGATGGTTTCGATCTTCCCGGAGTTGATAATTTCCTTTGTTTGTACTCATGCTAACTACATCCACATACACTATACAACGTGCTCTATGCGTATTGACACCGTTAGTTCATCGGTAGGAAGTGTGTTTTGCTCTCAAACTGTAACCTATCGGTTCAAAATGTTTGTTTCCTGTACTTGTGTTTCTGGTTTTGCTAATGGTATAAGGTTGAGACTGATGTTAAACTACACTACTGTGGTGACGGATGGACTTGATTTGGATTCATTTGGTCTCTTAAACGAAGTAATCGGTGTTTTCTTTCCTCTCCTGGTCACGTGGTCGTTCAACTCGGACTAGCCCGGTGTGTACGGTTCGCCAATGTCGCATTCAGTTAGTTTTTGGTTTCATACAGTAGAATAAGTCCGCTAAACGAGGTACGGGTGGTTAACGAGGTCAGGCAGTCCAATGTCACTATAATCAAGATCCCACTTGAACAGTGGGTCTTGACAGGTTAACAGGGTGTCGGGTTGGCTAAGGCATATTCAATGACTGTCAAGACCCACATTGAACTGACTGACTCCACTAATCCCCCTTTCCCCGTCTAACCCCCTCTGAAATTGGTGGTGTAATTGTGGTGTATTTAGTCTGATGATGAATCATTAGAAACGAGCTTGTTCACTATACAGTATTTTCCAAGGCTACGCTGTGAATGTTTGTGCAACTTAAGTCCGATACGTTTGTATGCAGACATCGGACTGAGCGGGAGCCCTCATGACTGTTTAATCCGGGCTTGGTCGCTTGTGGTGTTTAACAGGGTTACCCATTATCACTTTTCTTGAATCCGATATTAGTATGTTAGGCAGAAACGTTCAGAGCAATTGATTCTCTTAATGTATCCTGCCGGTCAAGTAAAAATAGGAGGTTGTGAGGTGATCCAGTCATTTTGTACACTCTTATTGATTACACATTTGGGAACCAGTCAGGTCTTTGTGCTATTCAACATTAACTCAACACAAATTAGTTTGAGATGGCAAAAGGCGTGAGATTACATTGTCTCGATTGTCGTAATCGCAGCGTCCTGCCAGTCGTCTATACACGCTGGGTAGTGGGCGATCGCGATCAATAGTGAATGCTTTAATGGATCTTAATGTACACAGTATTCGATTGCACATCCAGTTGCTCACTTAGGAAGTTTGCCTAAGTGCTTTCTGTTTGACTGCACATGAACCCACTACTACCAGGCCATTCCAGCCTAGACAGCAAGGACACTCGGAATCCCCAGATCTCAATGTGGTTAGTGGTCAACGTCTCTACCACTTGTCGATTTTCGTTGTTGATCTCAGTACCAGTTGCCATATATAGGTATATATCCGACAATGAGCAGTATGTGTGTGTATGTATATTGTGACGTTGATCAAGGATCTCACACGACAATTTGCTTTCTCATTGTTCGTGCCTTGTTCACCGTTCGAACTTATACATACAATCTGGCTTGTTGCGCGCATTCAAGAAATTTGTGTCCAGCGGGTGTGTGGAGCATCTGGATTTCTTACCTTTGTGGACTGCTACGGGTGACTATTTTCATCGTCTGCGCGAGATCGAGACCGGACGTTCGTTTCGCAGCCTGGATGATTTACCGAAGGAGGTTGGAGCGATATACACAGGTCCACTGAAAGCCAAAAACAGCACTAGTGTCAGCGTACCGAGCGGTGCGGAAGTGGTTCGGATTATGCACGCCATGGACCGTAGTGTACGTGGTTTGTGTGTATGTTTCATCTTTATCTGTGACCACCATTTTGACTGTTCACTTGCATGAAGTAAATGTGTTTCATTTCAGTTTTTCAGTTCGAACCTGAAGTCGGTAATAAATGAAAATAGCGACGAATATGTTCTCCTCCATAATCCCAACCCATAATCCAGCAAATGGCTCGACATCTTGTGTAATTCAAAAATTTTGAGGTTTGGCCTCCTTATGTTGACCGATAAACGATAAATCTATTGTGAACACTATGTCCGAATGCAAATACGCGCTCTGCTTCGAGCGATCACACACTTATTTCGAACTTCCGATCAGGTGTTCCGTACTCAGCAAAGGGTCGGAATCGAGTGAACGGTGTTTAGCTGTCGTTGGCACGGAATGCCATTTGATCTCTTCAGGATGAGAATGTTTAAGGTGTTTGAACCCGACGTTGCTTTACCTTCACTGAAGAATCCACTGAAAGGCATGAGCAAATATGTTCAACTAATAAGCTAAACTGTTTCGTTTATAGTTTTCCTACACACTGAATGTCCTTAAAGTGACACCGTAACTGTGCTAGTCACCATGGCCAAGGCGCAGAAACAATCTTGGTGGTCATGGATCCCCCTATCGTGTTCCATCTTCAATTATTAAGGACCTTTGAGATATCAGGATGTTTCAACCTTGACGTTGTGCCAAATGCATTGGACATTCTGGATGACTAAATCCAATCCAGAAGATATATTGCTTGATATTGTTCATCAGTATCCAGCAGAATGTGACCTTTGTAGTTGGTGTGCGACCCCCCAAGTTAATCCAGTTAATTTCTCTGAACAACCAAAAAGTCTCGTGCGCATGCGGCCCGTGTACAACAACTTTAACTTGTGACCATAGAAATATCTAGGGATTCTACAGAAGTCTGCCGCACGGACCAATGTGTCTGCCGTGCTACATACAACCGTTTGATACGACTTCTAACTGTGTGCTGTTCGAATGAAGAATATTGATTGTCTTTTTGGTGTGGTTTACCGAAACCATTATTTACGAGGTAACAATAATCTTACATGGAGTTATGAAACGGGAGCTTGTTTCAAATTTTCGTACTTCTGAAGTTCGTAAAGTATACATCTGAACCCACTGGCTACCTTGTAGGCGATTATTCTACCACTGCCCCTGAGCGTGGCTCACACCGTGAGGCACACCATCTGATCATTTACGCCATTTTAACACTACAACAGCTTTTGTCATCACTGGGCAAGGTTAACTTGGGGCGTCGAATAGAAGGTCACTCTGACACCTGGTTCCACTTCGAACGCACCAACACGCTGTGCTCAGCATGTGTGCTTTAAGGAATATCACACATGGAGAAGCAAACGCAACGCGTATTTGCTCTTTTGCATATAGGCCTACTTATATAGCTTATACTGGCAAAAATAGGAAACGGCCAAGAAATGATGAATAGGAACTCACAAAGAAGTGATAGGGTGCTGAGAATAATCAAAGAAGTCCGGCTGATTGCAAGAAACCCGTTTATTTGACATATTTGATTACATAATTTAGCCTTCTATGTTCCACCTTGTTGCTTTATCCACCTACTTGTTTTCGCTCTGCTGGTTACTTCTCTCAGTCGGTTTTCTTATTGTCATCTGATTCTGTGTTCTTCCAACTCTGACAGCGTTTTCGTCAATGTACGGATGAAAAACTTGTCGAACATGTGTTCTATCCTAGTGATGATGCCTACAGCCTGTCTAGTCGCGTGGCAGTCTTGCATGAGCTCTTGGAACGACATGGTCTGGATCACACGGTAGTCTCATCGGACAACCGTTGCAGCGTGCGTGACTGTCTTACAGACTTGTCGCGTGTGGCCGGCATACAGCAGGCTTGGTAAGAGCAAGTGTTTTTTATACCTTCGTTTAAGGAAGATCCATATGTCTGGCTATATCTAAATATCCAACCCCTTCATCCTCAGGTGTGTCGTGCGTTTGTGTGCAGCCTTGTTGGCTCAGTTCGTGAACAGTTTGGCTCCTTCCTTGTCCATCATCCTGGTGTGCGGGAAGCAGGTCACAGTCGGCGTGGCTCAAGGCCCTGAGGTGTTGGTGAACAAGCCTCTGAATCCGGATGAATTGTACAAACTGCTTCGGGAGACTGTCTATCCGCACGACCAGGTGCAGTTCTCATTGCAACAAGAACTCATCCTGTGGGTGAGTAGTTTGCTGACGTCAGACCAGAACTTATTCAATGGAATCAAGTTTATCCGACTTGGGTAAGTGTCTGAAAGCAGAAATATGACTTTTAGTTGCAACCACACACCCAACAGGTTTGTTTGTTTGTTAAAAACGTGCACCAGTTAAGTTTAATCTTACAGCTCCGAACTGCATATAGCTTTACTATTTTTCTGGTTGTCACGCCGTTCGGTTGGTTTGTAAGAACTTTTTCTGGTGAAAATCATTGAGACAATAGGACTGTTGAGAAATGAATCGCTGGTCATCACTAACCGTGAACTATCTCCATATTTTTGACCATAGGCATTTCTGTTCGGTGGTTCCGTAGGATGGCATCGGCATGTAAGTAACGATGGTGGTTGAAACCTGGTAGCTGACAGCAGATTCAATTGCTCAATCTTCTGTGACGTACAGGCTTAAATGGTCATGCCTAACTGGTTTTCAACCTTCGCTCGTTGTGGTTTGGAATGTTTTTTGGACTGTCTTAAATTCGTTTCAGGGAATCATTGTTTTATGTCTGGAATTTTGCATGCTAAAACCGTCTGCGGTAAGCACTGGTAGGTTTGTAGTGAAATGCGCTCGAGCATAAATTGTGTAGTGTCTCTTCTGGCGAAATTCAAGACGGAAGGTGGCTATTCCATGCTTTAGATCTATCAGTTAGCTATCTGGAAACAATCCACTGTCGCTTAGCTTCATTGACCCGTCACTTCACGATATTGGTTTCACCCTTACTTTATCCGTTTCAAGATGGATACTTACTGTGCTTCTCCTACTTGCTTCTAGGTGGTTAGTGGAAGCGATGAAGCTACAATTGGAGTATGAAACCGTCAACGAGAATCGTGAACATAACACCGATGATATATCCGAAACGCCCACATCTTCGACATCAGGATTCGATTTGTTTTCGAACGTAAATCAACGTAGCCTTGGTGCCTGCCATCTGTACAGCCTACCGCCCTGCATGGTAAAAGATCTCTTGTTTCGGACATTGCGTGCCGGACAGTTTTATGGACAGACTTCGAATACTAACGAGTCGTTCACCAGCTCCGAGTCTAAACCAGAATCCGCAGGTGAATGAGCGTGTTTTGTGTCCTAGAATAGAACAATGAGGAGACATACATCTTGTGATATTCTCTGCGGTATGATTTCATACTTTCTTACCATAGATGAGCATCTAACCACTTTTTAAACATCAGAACAACCGTCTGCAGCACACAAAATCGTGCCGCGCTTACACATATACATCAACCCAGCTTCCACTCACATTGACTTACTCGGCCTTCAACTACGTGCCATCACTTGACATGTATATTGTCCCAATTACGGTGTAGGTGAATTTCTCTTCCATAGGCGCTGTTCACTGGTTTTACGCCGGTAATTTGATCCACGCATTTGATGGATATACATCGGTGGCTGATTTACGTGGAGATCGATCTAAATGGCGCGTTACAAGACTGGGCATGTGGAGGGGACTGAAAATACGTGGGCTGATAATCGAGCTCACTAGAACATGAAAATTACAATTGCCCAAAGTAGACGTGGTCTCAGAAGATACTGTAATATTGTCTCAGATAACGCCTGTACTCAGTAATATTGGAATTCGCTTTCCTGTATGGTTATTGGGGAACGGTAAAGATAACGTGACTGACAATCGTTTTATCCAGAACCTGTAATGTTTAAGCACTATATACAGTACAGTACACAGAAGCACGATTAAATTTTACCAGTTTTTGTCTGCTGCGTTACACCATTTATTCAAATTCTAATTTGGTCACACTGTGGCTTATGTTAGGAGAACAAACCGATAATTGGTTGGTTGTATGTAGAAGCATATTTACTAGGGGCTGGAAGCACAGCAAGAAACGCCGAACGTCTTCTGTACATGCAGACGCATGATACCCTGCTTCATTCATAGTTAATCTCTCAATCCATACAAAGTGCATTCGAGGATTATATAGCTCTTTCTGTAATTTATCGACACAGTTTACAGAACCCCTTACTGTTTGATGCCACAGTGTTGTTAGGATAATCGTTTTCAACGTTGGGCCTTACTCATGAACGCTATGGTTCGAGCTACCACTGCCTATAACATTAGCAGATTACTACATTTGTACAGGTGTTTACTGATGGGTATTAGAGGGTTTCGGTCTGGTTAAATTGAACGTCACTTACAGCAGATTACATCGATCGCATTCCCACAGATTTTTACTACCAGCCCCTTTCGAAAAGAGGCACTACACTGAACTTTCACTCTTAGAGCTTGTCAGTAATGCATATCTCTGCCATGACTGGGATTGAGACTCCGGTCGTGCTTTCATGGAGCAACCGTGCTGACGACTGCGCCACTGACTTTACATTAGGCATGACTGCATTGTCACGTGCAAACGCTCGGTCACGTTTGCCTGTGAGTAGTACTCCACCTGTCCGAACGCCACATAAGGCGACACACTACGTGCTTCCGCTGTCCTCATTGATAATTCGGGAAGATTACAAGCTAATGGGATGACAATACTGGGATAGATGGAGCGATTAACAGCATCGGGAAACGTGTGCACAACAACGGTGACAGAGTCAGTACCAACCCATTCTTGTAGAAAATACCTTAGATTTCAAAGGTGCAAAGTGCACATTCATACAGACCGGCCTTAGTATTTAATTGGTTCAATGTTATCCGCATTTCTTCCGCGGACAAGGTAAATAAACCATTGTCGCCTGCATACTCAATGTTAGCCAACTTGCCGTTTAGATGCTCCATAGGTAGATCCTCTGAACCATCGAGTACTCCTAGCATCTCATGTCACATAATCGAAGAGGTTGGGGGATGGTGGAATACTGGCACCCAACGTCAATTGTAACAGAAGTGCTCAGGATAGATGCCTATAATTACGCGATGTGTGCTCACAAGTATACAGGGACTTCGGCAAATGGTCAGTCCACTGGGGCAGACCCAAAGGAGTGTGTTGAACCAATGAATCGCCATTAGTGTCGTAATCGAAATCGGACTCGATTACGACACTACTGAGGAAGGCCACCAAGGTGGTTGAAACGTGGAGTATTACAGCTTTCTCGTAACTTTGTTATTCACGATCCACCTATCAATAAATCCTCAAATGTTGCTCGTGTCGGGATACAACAGCAATGAGGCAGCAGTGCTACGTAATGTTGTTCCGAGGCATAATACTCCAGTCGAGTAACTTTCTTGTGTTCGATGAAAGCTTCATTATTGAGCTGTTTGCATCTGTTTATTGGAAGCCTAACAGTTGCTTAACAGTGCTGTTTCACACGGGATTCACCATGCCCATAATTGACAACCCTTTCCACTCTTCGTAGCCAGGATAACATATGGTTGCTCTTGAACGTGATGCACTGTTTTAAGCATGCCGAATTGTTGTACGGTGATCCAAAGAGGTTTGACCTAATATCCATTAATGTTTATAGAAAAACAGGCTACACTCGCATAAACGGCCATGGACTTAAGTAGATGGCCCGATCCATCTTTCACTACAGAAGTGACCAGGAATGTTCTAGTGGAGACTGTCAAAATAAAAGAAAGCAAAATCTCATAAAGTATGATCAATTGAAATGGCTAACAGCAGTGTTGATCCAAATACCCTGTTGACTGCGGTACTCTGCTAATTTGGGCTTATTCCTAACCAAAGATTTTAAAGCGACCGGGTGATCAACAATTAACCACTGTTTTAGTTGAAACGGTGATAGTCCTTGGAGTCTATATTGTTGCTTTTTGTCCAGTTAGTTTTGTATCCAAAGTTTTCGGAAACTGCGCTGGTGAACGGCCACATTGTTCACGTCGTCATCCTATGTAACACGGACCAATCAATGGGGACAGCGATTTATATATATATATATATATATATATATATATATATACAAGTCTGTCTCGTGTCGTCCTTCTCGATAAACTGAAGAGGTGCAGCTTATGAAGATTTGACATTTTGGAAATCAAATGTATGTCTTTTTTCCATAAAAATTGACATTCTTTGGTGTTTCAGATTTTTACTCAGCGCAGTGTTCGGACGCACGGCATCTTGGAGCAACGATTCCCATCGTCTTGTAGAATGTGTGACACTGGGCAGACGACATTACCTCACTTTATTCATTGGAATATTTAGGGTTTTTCGTATTTCGTGACCACGTCGTTGCTTGGTGTGTCACGCTCTTGAACGGTAGAGCATACGGACATTGCAAACCCTTTGTTCAACGATAACCGGACATGTTTTCTACATTACAGGTGACACAAGTTGATAAAGGCAACACGTGCCCTTGTTATCCTCGCCTGCATCTCATCGCCAATGGTATAACCTGACGAGATAGTGCTTCCCAAGCATGTCCCGAGAAGATTGTCTGCAGTAAAAAGCATGGAAGTGAAAATTCCCCAGTCTTGAAACAGCACTTTGCATTTTTAAGGTGTTAAGCACATTCCATACCAACCAACCCGGTCAGTGAAAACACATGAGGCCTATGTAGAGCTAAGAATAAGACTACTTCTTTCCAGTTACTACAAGTTGAAAAGTAGTCCCTGTTGTCTGATCCACACTTCTGGCAATTTACATCAAGTATGACAAAAACGTCTAGTTTTTAAGTCTCCAGTTAGCCTGGCAACAATTTTAACATTCCAATAAAGACAAGGCTACAAATTGAGAAAATATATACCTATTCATGGGTTGTGAATTCAGTGAACTTCCTTGTACTTCCATTTTTTCAGCCATTGATGTCAGATTTTCTTGTCTAATCTGGCCTGAACTGGTAAAGTCTGTTGTACCTTCATTTTGTTGGGACGTGCGTGAAAATGCAGTTGTATGGCTTTAGCGTCTTCAGAAATCGAAGACCAAACATGTTTAGAATCTCTTGTTAGTTTTGGCGAATTGGTCATTCCGTCTGCACGCAGATTGCACGCTTAGTTATTAGAGCAAATGTGGACCAACAGCCAGTGGTTCATCGTTCTTTAGATCACAACTTTGAGTTGGAGCAAGGAGGTCAGCACAATACAAAAGGTGAATACAAGATGCATAGTTCATTTTGTACATGCTAAATTGTGAGGTCTCTGATTGCATGACGGGTTGTAACCAGTACGAATTATTTCCGTCTTCATTCTTTTACTACCGGCGTGACGCTAATAGACCGATAGTGTCAGAGTGATCTTCTTTTGCCCACTTCCAAGTAATACAGACCGTAGGGCTGTGGAATTGTGAACTCACCTTGTGCGACCACACCTCACCGGGGAAATGTGACGACTAAACTTGCCTACCTCAGATGCCATATCTTGAGACCACATGCGTAAATGTTCGAGGCGTGCTGTGCCAAACGCGTGCAACTTTAGAGATCTGCTACATGTTACGGGTTCACGACAGTAGGATCCAATTTGTGTAGAGAAGTATGTAACCGATTTGAGTCACGCGGTTTATGAGTGCATTTTAGGAAGTACTGCATATCAAAAGTCCAGGTATGTATGTGTTACAGGATTTGCTACGTAAAGCGGCATACACATCACAACAAACGAGGAAAAATTGTCGATTGTATAAAATGGTAGAGAATAGTGTAAGCAGAAAGAAAGTGAAGAAATCAGGTGTGTGCACACATGGATTCGCAATACGATCACCATTGGCTCCTATTCTCTGCCATACCAGACAACACCCTTAATGAAGAGTGTTCATCGTCCTTTAGAAGTCAGTCAAGAAGTTGCGGACCTCCCGCTGAGCCATGCTTCACTGTTTTTGCCTACGTGTTCGATTTCAAGTCATACAATGGATACTGGGCTCCCGCTCCGGCCTAACCCACCCATTACATACTGAGCCCGACATTTCAGGCAGTGCGTTGTCATTCGTAATACGCGTTCAAGTCGGTGAGGTCTATATGACAAAACTATCGTGCTGAGTAATCGATAGTGTCTGTTTGCTCTGATGGCATACGCATGAGCCAGGTTTCGCAGCCGTTCAATACGATCACTCGTACAGTTGCCCGATACACTCAGTCTTTCACAAACAGATTAGTCATACTGGCACCATAGGTGTCTGAGTTGACAGAGACCTTTCGAGCTTCACTTGCACAATGTGTGGTCTCATTATGCATTCCACCATCGGCGATGCAGCTCTCAAGGTAGAAGAGCATCTCGACTACTCTTAGCAGTCCACTGTCAAAGGTCATCATCATCATTATAGACAGCAATACATCAGTGGTTCACACTAATGCGTAACTGCCACACAACCATGAAGAAAAAGCAAACCCTATCTAGGAAAAGAGAACGGAAAAAGGAGGGGACATGAAGGGACCTAACTACTGAAAATAACTACATCTGTATTCAAACATTCAACATCAAGGTGCCTACACCTTGAAAAGGCAGGTGCAGTCGCTTTGAAATTAGAAAACTACTGAACTGATAATCTGAAGCCTCTAATCTACCTAGGACTTTCTGCCCACTTCCCTCGCAAACCCTCTCAATTTAGAACAATATCGCTTGAATCCTCGAAGACTTGGGAATTTGGGCATCTCCACGCGCTCTTCCTTGCAATCACTCGGAGCACACTCCAGAATCTTCTACCATAACATTAAGTGTTGAAGAAGGAGCTGTACATCCTTGTTGTAATTCCATTACGATCCCGAGGGACAGTAATGAACTACTATAAACCCTAAGTCGACGACTGATCTGGTGATGAATTGCTTTCAGTATGTTAACGTACATATCTTGCGAAGCCTTCCTCCAAAAGCGGATCCAGGGCACAGTCATGCTAACCGAATTAAAATCCCGCTAGTGTACAGGAAAACAACACCTATCGCTCTTCCATATACATGGTGATGTTCAAACGTCCGGTGAAGAGTGAGACGTAGGACTAGTTCAGTGTTTATTGCCGCATGACCGGGAACTAGCGACGCCATCGATAGCCAAAAGCCCTATGGTCTGTTTGCATTCATAATTAATTTAGCGTCCGAGGTCGCCAATTAGCACATTAATGTTTGGAGGCTCGAAAATTAGTACTGGCTAGAAACAGGTCTTTATCGGCACATAGCTGCACCACACGCTCTCTGTTGTTTGTTCGACGAATACTGTCAGGATATTGTACATCCAAATCGCTCTTGTCAACACCTAGCTGACCTATTCGAGCGTTCAAGTCTGCAGCCGAACCACACTGTCTGTAGGGCACACAGTGTACAGAGCATTAGTGAACTGGTGATAAAATTCCTTTTTGAATAAATCTGGACTGCCGTCTGTGGGAATACATGTCGCGCATGAGAAGAGAGTGTAACAGGCATCTCTCCAAGTGTAACAGCTCAAAGTGCACTTGATGACGCTATCTTGTTGATGACATCGTATGTCCGCTTAAAGGTTGGTTACCAATAGCGAGAGTCTCCATCGCTCGTTTATAAATTACCTGCTAGTCTACCCACACAAGTGTTCGAAAATCGAAGATGACAAAGTTTACTTATGTTCAGGAGACAAACCTGGATTGGTGTCGTTTATGCAACTGTGCCATCTTGGTGTTTGACGCATCATCATAACAGCTGCGACTTCTTCTGTGAGCGACAGTTAAGAAAGTTATCTAGAATGTGTTTAAAAACGAATTTGAGACACGACATGGGGAATAATTTAACACACAGGGCGCTAAGCAAGAAAACATTCTCAACATCATCCATGTCGATCAGAATGCCGCCTTCGACAATTAAGTAAGGGATCAGAAATACCTGGTGAAGTCCAGTAGACGTTACGAACACGTGGGCATTTGCTCATTTGCTGTCACTCTGCTTATAAAGTGTGTATATAATTATATTAATAAATCCATGTTCTTTTGTTGAACTCCTGAGGAAGGCCACCCGAGGTGGTTGAAACGTTGAGTATTACAACTTGCTCGAAACGTTGTGTTATTCCCAATCTGTATATCAATAACATGTTAAACACGACGCCCAAACTATTCAACTTCATTCGTACTACATTTGGTGCGGATATCTTACAAGTCCAGAGGGCTTTACGAGTGGGCAGACCGAGGGTAATTCATAAATGCAGAATTAACCCACCCGTCAATTTGCCCATAAGGGTAATGATGATCGAAAACCTATCACAAGGTAAACATGTGAACATTGAACCAGATAGCAGATCAGAATCCTGCCTGTCCTTACTAATCGCGACTTAGTGGGCCATTTGTGGACTAAAGTTTGTTTTTGATGCTGCTGCTTTCAGAGGAAAGGAAAACTGTGTGTATGTGTTAATCTGCAGTTGTGTTTCGAAATGTGCACTTTTTAGCAAACGGCGTATGCCCTTAAGCGGCGATTTTTAAATCCCAGTTGTCTGTTTGAGGTTGGGCTCATTGTTTTTTAGTGCATACATTTTCTGATGCGGCTAACCGCCTATGTTTGTTTTCAATCACATGTCTTGGCTAACAGCATTGGGCATTCAACGGGGAGACAGCGAAACGAGCTGTTGGCAATAAGGATAAACCAACTCCACTCACTCAAATCCCGTAAACGCCTAGATCACATATTGCTCAGTCGAGTAACATACGTGATGAGGGAAGCAAATTTAAGACAACCATTAGTAAGATATGAACACTAGTTCCTATTGGTTCCTCAAGATAGAGACCTTACTAACGCATATTCTGGCTGGGAGCTCTTCGTGGAAATAGTGGCTGATTAGGTTTGATGTATGTGTGGTGTGGCAAATTCTTCAGAGAGGCGATCTTACACTGTGACTCTGTCGTTTGTTCGCAAGTTGCCCGTAACAAAGTGACTTTTCCGTCGTGCCTGCTGTACTGTCTATTTCACTAGGTGTGTCGCATGCTCTTATCTAATCAGACTGTACGCAACTCAATGTTCAGAATGTTATCACCCTTTCTTGGAGATTCTCGCTTTATTCCCCTCGTTTTTTTCAGTCACTCCGTCTCCTGAGCATCCGAGTAAAAACCGTCGTCTTCGTCTTCGCCGAAAACAGGTGGTCACTGCGTACCCTTCCAGAGAGTCGCGACCATCTTCAGGTTCAGACAAGTGGCTGGGATCACAGGATGCGGTATTCTCTAACGCACTCTTTCAGCGCCAACTAGACGGTTGTTTGGGCCGCGTACCACCTACATTCTATCAGTCTCTCTACACAATTTTGGAACGTTCGCCGCATGGTGTCCTAATTTGCAATGAACGTTTGGATCAGGTATGAGTTATTCGGTGCCTCTGTTCCATTGTTTTACAGCGACCCTCTCATTGGGGCTGCTTACGACAAGCAGTGTCCAACCGTCTTACTTTGCTATCCGAACATTCCACATAATTTCACACTCTAGCAATGTGGACAAGGATTTTTTTGAAAAACATATCAGTGAAAATTTTCGTTGTCAGTGAACTTCTTTTGCTTTTGTTGACTACCCCGATGATCCATTTTCGGTAAAAAAATTGCCACATCGTGGGTTTTTCCTTCGGTGACTAAAGCTCAGCTTAGACCATTCTGAGAATTATTTTTTATATTAATCCCTTTAGTCTTGATTGTCAATAAACTGAACAATCCTAGTTTATTGAGCTCGTAGTAAATGCTTATTTGCCAAGAAATGGCTTGGTTTTACACAAAATCTTGCGTATGGTAGTGGAGTAACGTTTGTTCTTTGAACTCGCTTTTTTTATGGACTGCTGACTTCCTCCTGAAGCTCGCTAATATCATTTCCAGTCCGTAAAACTTTCACGTCAAATGAATATACATGTTAATTCTTACCCAAATGATCATTATTCTCTGGTGCGCGTAGAATTCCTCGATGTTGTAGGCGTTCTGAATGCTTCTGGAACTGGACTTTAGTGTGGCCAGTTTTGTTTCGGGAGTCTTCTTCAGTTCGTCTTGTTTTCAGAATGTAAAGGTTTCATCTCATTGTTTTCCCCCTTAAAAATTCGGTTCCTTTTTGACAAGGGGGTTATTTCTGCCGAAAGTCTGTCAGCAGGAACCACCTATTCAGTAACTTCATTATCCTGAAAAATTCCCCTTCTCACTAGAGTCCAGCACTTAATCCAGGCTGGAGTTGTGTGAGATGACGTGTTGAATGAAGCATGTGTATTTGGGATGACCTGTCAAAATTACACGTGTCATGACCCAAATCGGATCGTGCATGTGGACTGAAACGACGGCGTGATTCTTCCTCAATCTGGTTGCTTGTGTTCAGGTGACGTCAAGTTAGGTATTCTCTCCATGTCACGGTACAAACAAAAACGCTATGAAGTTCACTGTTATGTTCGTTCTGTTCACATCGCGTTACTCACAATGAATGTTTCGTTACTCTCGGATAGGGTACCACAGGTTTAGGTTTGTCGAGTAAGACAGAGCTTGAAAGTAACTGGACACCCTCTGTCTTCTGTGGAGAAACAATTGGCAACTTTGAATGTGTTGTGCGTATGAGGTGGCGTCTCTACATTATGCGCACTGGTTACTTTATGTTCTGACGAGCTCTAATAACGGTCCAGGGTTTTTTCCTTATGTGATTGGGAATATGTATCTGATCACATATCAACTTTTAACCACATGACGGTGACTTCTCAGCCTTGTGTACAGTGTGTGTTCAATATTCTCGGCTAGTTTGTCATGAAGATATTAGTGCACAAGTGTGAAATTTCTCCGCTTTACTAATATTCTTTCAACAAATGACCGAAAATTATCTCGGAACAAAGTGGATTTTAAATGCAACCGGCCGCCCGCATCCTTTTATCACGGTCTGCCACCTGGTGGCTTCATCTTACAGCGTCATTACGTTAAACAACGGCATGACGCTGTCCTCTGAATGTTTCCATTTCGTGGCGTCCTACCTGATCACTTTGTGTATACACAGCAAGACTAAGTTTTTTTAGTATTTGCGAAACTAAGTCTCTGGCAAGCGGGTGGCTTGTCTTCTTCCGTCTTGTAACAATCGATCGTGTAACAGAACGTCCCTTGGTTACATCACACGATATCTGGCATAGCCATCTTGGCAGATTGTCAGGCTCATCCTTTTCTAGATAAGTCCATCAGGTTGACTGGAACCAGGGGTCGCATGCATTCATAGATCGCTGCACACAACCTGTAATTCGAGTGCCACTTTCTTTGTCTTGTATTGAAATTAGAACTGGAAATGTATACTGTCTTTCGAGTTGTGTGTTGGTCGATGGTGATAATTGTTCCCACTTCGATCACACTCCATTTTACTGCTATACGTTTTTTTGATTATCGAAAGCATTCATTGCGTGTTTTGGTGTCCCATAACCTAGTTTGTGAATATGTGTAGGAGAGGTGTTCCATATCGATTGGTAACCCTCTGCCTCTGAACTCATACATCCACCATCAGGTACCTACCACTTACAACCTTACCTGGAAAACAGCCTCTGTGTGACTTACACAAGCAACTTAAGCAACCGTGTTGACCACTGCGCCATTGACCTCACATTAGGCGCAGCCGAATTATCATTCCTAAACGCCCAGTCATTTTCGTTTGTGAGCAATGATCAGGTTGCCCGATCGTCTCGAAAGGAAACACAGTAACTGTCCTGTCTCAGAAATCCTAATCACGGGATTATCGATCGGGGTTAATAGGGTAGTTACTGTATCTCTTCTCCAGAATATCGGGCAACCTGATCATTGCTCACAAGCGAAAGTGGTTAAGCGTTCAGAGTTGATAATTCGGTCATGCCTAATGTGAGGTCAATGGCGCAGTGGTCAACACGGTTGCCCCATGAACGTGTGGCCGAAGTTCAAATCCCGGCCATGGCAAGTATGTGCACTACTGACGAGCTCTAATGAGAGCGAGACTCGAGTCTAGTGCTTCTTTTCGAAAGAGGCTGGCTGGAAAGTCTATCTGAATGCGAAGGTTGCGATCAAGCATGAGTGGTTTTCAACTTGAAATTAACGAAATCCCCGACTACTCATCAGTAATACAAGTAACCTAGTTAAAAAGTGACAGTGTTCTCACCACTGAGCCTGATTAAACACCATCCTTCCTCGTATCTCAAGTCGGCCATAAGAACGCATGATGTAACGTCTAACCTATGAGAAACTGTTTATTTCCTAATCTGTCGATCTTACTTTTCTATTACAGAAGCCGACTTTGACAGATATGACCGCATACGACCTCAATTTCATCGATGAGGTTGAGAGACTGCTCAGGCCGATTGGGGATCCAGCCTATCGATCATTGTTCGTGGAAGCCGTGATGGTGATCGCGGTCATTTTGGGCCGTAACCGTGAACTATCGTTCAGAGACACGGTTGATATCAAAATGTTTATTCAAGACGCCATGAGTGCCTTTTCCGCCGATCGTCATGGCAGTGGGTAAGCAAGTAGGCTCTGTTGTCTATTTCCTCCACGTGTTTTGTGCTGTTACGTTAATTTCCAATCGCTCATTCTCCAGGCCTAGCTTCAATATTACTGTGAGGTAACAACATTTCGTACGGACATCTTTCCGCTGGTGTTTCCCCCTGACTCGTCCTATTACCAAACACAACTTTTGATGTGTCCCCTCACAACTAACGTAAGCTGACGTAGGTTAACCGCTGATTAGAAGGGGTTAGTATTCCTTATTACCTTTTTTGAATCTTCGGCTTCTTTATCGTTTGACAATGCTGCTCGCATGTCATTCGTACATCACTCCGTTCATCCGACAGGCCTCTGGTCTCCATTCTAGTTGCAGTGCTCCTCTCTCGTGTCCTGGTCGTAACAGACTACTTCCCGTGAACGGTATGCAGTCGTTTAAAGACAGGTTTCTGTTCTGCTTGTTATTAAAAAAGCTCTTCTGGTCTTCTTTTGAACCATTTCTGTATTTGTTCAACTACAGTCGCTCACGACAAAAATCTACAGTGTGTGTAGTTAACAATTCTCTACCGTTAAGCATCGTCAAGCAAATAAATCCAAGAGTGAAAGCCGGTTTTCGTAATATATGGACATGCCTTTTCTTTGGTTAGTGCGATAGTCTGGTCGCCTTAAGCATTCTTGCATTAACACTTTAGTCGGGAGTACAGTTACTGGTAATTGTGGCTTCATACATTGTTGAGTGCGAGTCGTAACTTTGTTTGTCGGTTTCCAGTTGGCTGCTCGTGTCTTTTAGCAATTGTTGCACTAATATACCACCTGGTAATTTGTTGAAGTACTCCGGCGTATTTTACTCTGTGCGTACGAGTTCTACTCACTACCGTGATTACAGTGACTTTGTTTCAGGTTACATTCAAAATCTAGGTGGACTCACGACAAGCGCATACCTCTAGTCAGTTGTCTGGATTGCGTATTCCCTTATTTGTATGTCTCTGTCTCTATCAAAGTGGTCATCTGTTAACCACAGCACAATTCATTCGTCTCTCCGATTTTCAGATTATCAAGTGATGTTTTAGACAGGTGGGTTTGTGGTTCCCGTCTCAGGGCACACACGTGCATATACTTATCGTTTGTTGCATTTCGATCTCTTCGACGTGATGATTGGTACATGAAATCACAAGGGTTGTCGCATCCACGCCCTCACTTCACATCTCTCGATTGAACTTTCGCGTGCCTGGTGTACATCTGCTTTGCTTTCTCATAACGTAGCAAACGAAACACGTTTGCAGGTTTGCCGTTGTGGCTGCTGCTGTTGTCTTTGAAATCGCAAAATGCAACACTGCTCTCCGTGTTTTCATCATGATCGAAGCATATGTCCGATAGTCGTTTTGGTGGAGTTACCACTGACTTAAAGAATTTAGAAACAGCCGTTTGTAGACCTGTTAATTGCATGTCACATTCATTGCGTTGGCTTCGGTTTGAACATTTTTATACGCATGGCTCGTGTGAATGTGCGGTCCCGACCTGGTTTTGCCTTCTGGTCGATAGGGTCGGCACTTCTACACCATCTAACTTCCACACTTGTGAAGTGGCTGTTTTCACATTCGAGCCACTTCACATTGAATTCTCCATACGCAACAATGTTCGGTAAGCCGATCGAATCCTATTTTTGTGACAAAAACCCAGTGTGAAATTGACGCCGTTGACGATGTGCCAAGAATGTGCGGTTGTCACTGCGGTAATGTCGCCGCCCACGCCTGTCTGATGTGTGACACGGTACAATGTGAAGGCATATGGAGCTACTTATGTATTATTGCTTTCTGCAAGGCAGGTGTTTGCATCTCATCATTTACAGTTTCATACATCTAGAATTATGGAATATTAATTCTGCCATTTCCCACAACAATATATATATATATACACTCAACGTCATCCAGTAAAAGCAACTAAGTTTCCCCAAAAACTTTCTTGTTTGACGCAATTTGAACTGTGGTTTCATTTTACCAGATATCTTCCTACTTTGTAAACTTGCTTTCCGAGCTTTCGGTCATTACTAAGGCGTCATTCTTCTCCCTGTTGCTGCTCCTTAGCCGCCATTGATTTTTTTCCGAATTGGTAACGTTCACCTAAATTCCTCTTCGGATAAAAAACATATGAGCCACTACGTGTGTGCGGTTAGAGACGGTGTTTTGTTCCTCGAGTGTTATTAGGCGGAACAAATGGATATCTAAACGACTCCACAATCATTCGCATACGTGCATACAACCAATTTCTGTATGAAGCCATGCTTAATTCGAGTGTTTATAGCACCATTTCAGACGATATGCACTGAGATCTGTAACCACTCTTCCCAGAGGAACTTTGCCGCTAAGGCTTGATCGTGTTCTCATAATTCGTTCTTTCTCGCTCGGCCACCGATTCGTTAGGCTTAGGGCGTCGTTAACTAAATCAGGATGTCCTAAACTGTAAGCGAGTGCACACAACCTCTCCCGTACACGTTTTCGATGGTTTAAAAACGAGGAACTCAAAGACCATGCTGGCTTGATGGGCTAACAGAATATGGAAGGGTAAATTGTTTGACAGACGTAACAACCCTCAAAAGGGGCACACTGAACGCCTTCGTAGGCCTAGTAATCACGAAATTCTTCTGGAGGTGGTCGCCTAAGAAAGATGTATCTATCATCCAAATAGAACACGAAGTCTCTCAGATGGAATCTATTGTAAAAGTATAGTGAATTAACTACACGTGCTTCAGGCAAACACACCTTGTGCCAGCAAGCGAAACTTCACAAGAATCGACTACTTGAACAGTTATCAACGTGCCCCGGTAACGAACACAGTATATTGGCAGTAAGAATGATAAACGGCCGTTAGAAGCGGCAAACCTCTCTGCATTTGATCTCAAGCCATGCATTTATTATCAGAACTTGTGCAGCTTGCCAACATTTCATGTTCTATTTCGATCAATTTTGATTCCATAAAACAAGTCATTTTTTCATCAGAAGTCCACACGTAAAGCTCGTTTCAGGATGGCACATTCTGCCTATTACGTTTCGCGAAAGCGGAACAATCTCATTGTTCAGCCTCACATAATGTGTCGCTAAAGATATCTGTTCAATCTTCAACACTCTGCAGTGGGTTTTTTATTAATAAACATTTGAAGGAAAGTTGTTACAGGTGCACACTGTTTTGACAGCTCATGTAATCGCCATCATGTTTGGTCTATTTCTTCAGTCGGTTTTGCACTGAATCTACGGGGTTACCGATATGACCTTGGTTCTCGCTCGGTTGTATTAAGTATGTAACGTGGTTCTTCTGGCTATTTTCTGACGGGGTGCCTTTCAGACCAGCAAATTTGGGTACAGATTTGTCTGCAGTAGGTCCCTGCAGTTCTAACAAGACTCCGTGATCGTGGAAAATCAACTCAGTCCTTATGGTTGGCCAGATTGCACCCTGATAACCCAACTGCAGTCAACGTGTATTGTGAGAGTGCTCGTGTAAGCATCGAACTGTTTTGGCCTGTATTTCTACATGCATACCCCTCTATCCACATTCCTTGAGCGAAGTCGCGACTCATCAGCTCAAATGATTTTGCTGCACAATGTACAGCGTCATAGGCAACATCGCTCCACCCCCTATCATCGTACTCGCCTATGCTGCACACTCGTCCACGACACTACCGATTCCTGGTAGACCCTAACATGGCTTGTTTATTGTCCTCTTTAATATAGGAATGGGTACAAGAAACGCCTATGCTCATTAGAGAATTGATGGGGAACCGAGGCAATTCTCATAAAACTCTCACGCTTCTTGTGATTGCGCACTGTGGTTCTTAGTAGGTATCCATTGCCAGTTTTCCGGCGTAGTGTTTTTCGTTTGGCCTGCCAAACTCAATGATGATGTGTTAGATCTAGAGTGAGTGGTAATCAGCGAAGATCATGCAATCGCTTGGTGCCCTTAGGTAAACAACAACGGTCGCTTGCTTTATTCACTGTGAGTGAGTGAATTTTCAGCCGGTCTGCGATGTATGGGACAGCGCAACGAGTTGGTTAGCCGATGTCAGATTGTCATGCTTGTCCAAATGACTCCAGTGTGAATATATTATCTGTGTGGATGGAGTGTTAGAAGGTATCGTCCTTTTTTGTGCAAGGGTGTGTCCTAGTTGTCAGTAGTCATCCTTACAAAGCCAACCTTTTTATTTACTGGTTTGTACTGGGTTTAATATAGATGACTTTGGTAGTATACACACAGTCAAAAATTCATACAATGTAGTTCACAGTGCTCACCTCACGCGGATGAGTTGTGCGTGTTGAATGCTGACCCTCGAGAACTGCTATGGAGTAGTACGCTTGCGGAATCTCTAGGACAAGCGTTCCAATAATGGCATTAGTTAGAAACAGTGGTGGCGCTCAGCAAACATTCCTAAGTCTAAATAGTGGCATTGGCTTTTTTGCATTACGGGTTGAAGTTCATTCAGACCCTGCAAGAGTTCGACAGACTGGACAAACTAAGTTTCGCCGTTACGCTCATTTCGTCAATGGTTTCAGTGGTAATAAAATTTCCTCAAAAGTATGTCCGGCTCGAACTACTAAGTTCTGCAGGCTGTTAATGGGCGTTAACCCGAATCGAATCTGCGTAAAACATCTGTGCACTTATTTAGGAAGTCATATCACTCAGCTTGCAATGCTATCTAGTTTAACAAACACATCAAACATGGGTAGATAATAGTGTCGCTAGAAGCTGATAAAGTGATCAAGACAAATGTTGGCAATATTGTCACGGTGAGACTGGACCTTGACGTGGTGTGACGGCTTGCTCATCTCGATGACCTTTTGGACTAAACTGGACAGAGTTACTCATACCAGGTAGGCCAACAGGTAGAGGTCTGACAAACCACAGTCTCCTGGTCCTCCAGGTTGGGGGTTGGAAGATGGTTGACATATCTTCCCGAAAAACGTACCACTTCTGGTACACCGCCACCCACCCGTTGCCTTGCGGTACAGGCTGTTGAGCCAAAGCCTTTGGTTGAGAACCCTAATCGTTCTCCTGTCTAGGTGTGGGCGTCCTGGCAGTATCTCAGCCCACACACAACCATGAATCCTCACAACACAAAATTTCATACTGCATCGGCCGTCTCACAGTATAAACCGGGTCGCCCTATCTGCTGCATACACAGCAGGGTGGATAGGCGAAAACATGCTAGCTGACCCCTC
>QNGE01000883.1:83156-129988 GCA_008508345.1 Paragonimus westermani
TCACAGAGTCGGTGGTTGGAGACTCTAGGTGAGATGGCGGCTAAGCGAGCTCAGTGGGGTGAATGTTGTCGTTGTTTGTCCGAGTTGTCTGTGAAGTGAGTGCATTTAATGACGCGGCGCAGTGAAAGCCGTAAGGAAGCTGTCTCGTTGGTGATGCCTTACTCTCACTTGCAGCTCGGTTGTTTGTTTGCAGGGTGTAGGCACCTTGATGCTGAATGTCCCCTTCTTTTTCCTTCTCTTATATATATAGGGTTTGCTTTTTCTTCATGGTTGTGTGGCAGTTAAGTGTTAGTGCGAACCATTCATATATTGCTGTCTGTAATGATGATGATGGGAATATTGTAATGGATGACCAAATCAAAGAGGCGAGTATATCAACACTCGGTGAAGTATCTGAACGCATTGGCGAGATATGGCCAAAGTCAACAGAGGAGTGGACTGCGGATTTCACAGGCGACCGGACGAGCCGTCACTCAACGACCAACAGCCGAAAAATGCTAAACAACAAAACTCCACCACAGAAAGCATTCGTCACACGCACAAGACTAGGCAGAGGTGCACATGGCGTGCAGGTAGAAACTGCCGCTGCATTGTGGTCTGGAATTCCGGCTCATAAACGCGAACGCGCATGTCGCGTAATAACGTGCTGGATGGACGATAAAGATCGTGTTTTATTGAACGACTTTTGCTATAGTATCGCTTATTAACTTTAAGTCGTTCCACGTTCTACTATGTTATATATGCTATGGAAGATGTTTCGTTTAATTCTTCAAAATGGTTTTCGCTTCTGTGGGGTTCCTGAAACAACTGATAGGAGCATGAGGATATGAGCAAGTCGTAGTAACAAAATTGACCTGACTGAGTTGAGTACATTTTCCGCATTTTGTATACTTTAATGGGATATGGGTCGATTACCCACCTATTCTTGATCCACAGTTTCATACCGGTTAGAATCTATGCATCAATATGAGGTAAGGGAACAAATCCGAGTGGCCACGTCACGGTGCATTCGCTTTTCAAACATCAATCTTGTCGTAAGTGTGAGACATGTTTACTGGACGAGAACACGTTTAATAGACAAATGTTTATCAACAACAAACAGATTAGCAACTGACTAGCGGTAAACGATTGTGTCATTCAGGCAAGTGACTTCAATCGGGTCTTTGTCTGGTGTACCGTACAGCCATTCCAATAAGGAGGTAGAATACTTCCAGGGGCCCATTTTTTTGTAGCCTGTCAGCTAAAAGTATCTCATCTGTTAGGTCAGTTGGGAAGCAACATGGTGAAACGAAGTTATTGTGTGTTCCCAATGGGCCTCACGTTCATCTTTCTTCATCATCTAACTTCATCACATTTTAAATGTACCCCAATGTGTTATTTGTTGTTTTTTATACGGTGTGAGATAACGAAACGTTCGATAGATTACTGATTTGTAGTCGACGATGTTGGTTGATATGCACCTGGAACGAAACAAAAGCGAAAGACAATCATCCGCGTTCCGGAATCGTCGTCTTTCAATTACCCACTTCTCGGCGTTGATGATTTACATGTCCTTTATTGATTGCTGATGGTGTATCCATTTTCACACCAGCCTACAAGTAATTACGGCCCTATAAGCTTGGATACCACTTCGTCTGGAGTGTCGCACGTGGTTAAGTAAAAAATGAGCGCCACTCAGCAAACTGGATAGTTTTCATGAACTTATCCATGGTGAGAAACTATACTAGTGAGGTCGTTGATTTGAATTAAGAAGACAGCATCCTGTGTATTATATACAAATGGATATGGTTGATTGCTTTTATGTGATAATTCTTTCTCACTTTGTGTGAAAGTAGTAGTGCTGTGATAAACGCAGTTGTGAATACTGCACGTGCATTGTTGACAAGCTTTAACAAAGTGAAGTTCAAACCTAGTGCCTGTTTTCGAGAGAGGCTGATTGGAAGGTGCATGTGAATGTGAACGTTGTGGTTGCTTGTGAGTGATTTTCAATCCACAGGATTAATAGTATGTACTTTATCTGTCGCCATGCCTTCAGAAAGGATCATTCAGCCTAATTGAGTTCTAGTATGCCTAACTTGAGGCATCTCTGGCGACAGAGGGGTATTTCTCTGAAGCTTAAAGGTCGTGTATATAAGACAACGATGAGGGCCGTATTACTTTACGGCAGAGAGACCTGGCCGCTCAGGGTAGAAGACGTGAACCGTCTTCAAGTATTTGACCACCGATGTCTGCGTTCAATCGCTCGTATCGGGTGGCATCAGCGCGTAAGTAACGAGGAGGTTAGGAAGCGGGTGTTTGGTAGTGATTGTCAGGCGAGTTCTCTTGTCCAATCTCTACGTTTACACAGGCTTAGATGGTTAGGTCATGTATTAAGAATGCCAGTTAGTCGTCTTCCACACCGAGCACTATTCGCTGACACTGCGACCGACTGGTGTAAGGTGCGAGGTGGACAGACAATGACCTGGCGTAGGGAAATGAAGTTGTTCACCAAGGGGTTGGCCGCCGTGGGTCGTGTTCGTCTCCCGGGCTGGGGTCCTCGCGACTCACAGAGTCGGTGGTTGGAGACACTAGGTGAGATGGCGGCTAATCGAGCTCAGTGGCGTGAATGTTGTCGTTGTTTGGCCGAGCTGTCTGTGAAGTGAGTGCATTTAATGACGCGGGGCAGTGAAAGCCGTAAGGAAGCTGTCTCGCTGATGACGCCTTACTCTCACTTGCAGCTCGGTTGTGTTGTTTGCAAGGTGTAGGCACCTTGATGCTGAATGTCTGAATAGGGACGTAGTCTTTTTCAGTAGTTAGGTCCCTTCCCGTCCCCTTCTTTTTCCTTCTCTCTTTCCATGTAGGGTTGCTGTTTCTTCATGGTTGTGTGGCAGTTAAGCATTAGTGTTAACCACTGATGTATTGCTGTCTATGATGATGAGCATAACTAACAGAATTAGGACGAGATGGTGGAATGTACTATGGTGGACAGTCAGATTGATAAGCGATTTGAACACCTCTTCGATCCGATGGTAACTTCTACAAAACCTGAGCCACCGTCGCCTCGGTTCACTAGGCCGCTCGTGCTATCAACGAATTTGTTACCTCAGTATCCATGCACGCGCACTTTTCCATTTAACTTTCTGAGACAGAATCGGAGCTTATCAGTTCATCTTCCAAACTCCACTTGATTGTCCATTGTTCACGTTTTACCGGTCAGTATCCCGAATCCTAGAAGTTCTTCATAGTGAGGTCGCGCTATGATGAAGTGCCTAGTAGTTGACCCAGTGGACACAACCTGTTTTTTGTCAAGTCAACTGTCGCTACGATTGCTCCGAGCCAAATAGGCTTGTTGGGCTTGGGGACCTACTGGCATGTGTCCACAATTTATACGGGTATGCCAGCGCTATGTAATCGACGTGTGTCCCTCGATCAGTCATTTAGCACATGAATGCTCCTGTTCAACGCGAGCCAGTTAGACAATCATTGACGGGAGTTGTCTTGAGCTGGAAATTTATGAGTAGCTTGATAAACTTGATAATTTTGATAAAACCCGATTGCGAAAAACCCGGGCTTTAACGGGACTCGAACCAATGATAGGAATGATTAGCCGAAATTTGACGTGCGCCCTATCGGCCGAGCTACGAAACCAGTCCGTGTGCTCAGAAATTTCACATTTGAACTCGGTTATTTACAGTCCGCTGTGTCCCAATAGGAAGTTTGTGTAATTCCTGTGTGGCCTCGTAGCTCAGCTGGTAGAACTCTTGTTGCACATTGGCATGCTGTTTGTCCGCATCCAGGCGAAGCCCAGATGTTTCGCAATTCTGAAAATCGATAACCAGAAAGGGATAATCATTCTTGACGACGGAACGTATTTTGTGGACTGACAATAGTAAGCCTGTTGCACAGTTTACGTAATTTATGTACATCGTCTAAAGATTATTTAACCATGACTAGATGACGATAGAAAACATTGTTCCTGTGGTTTTCGCCTAACTTAATTTCCTGGTTACCCTGTACTGATTTGGTGGTTTACTTGCTGTGAATTACTCGTTCTGTTCGTTGTGATATTCCTTCAGTTGATCGGCTTTTTGAATCAGGTCTGATACTGGTAGCTTCTTGGCATTGAAGAGCTACGAACTCTGCTGATGGTGTAACAACTCTTGGCGACCGGTCTACCACTCACACGAACTGTGCGAAAATTCAAGCCGCCATCTTTGGTGATCTGTTTTAATGGACTAACTTTTTAAATAACAATTTCCCCATCGGTGTAGTTGGTGCATCTCTCTTGGTGTATGTGCGTGTGTATGCGCTCATCTAGCCATCTGTTTGGCCGACATTGAACGCATCTGCGGTGGATTGTTTTGATTCAAAGCTGATTGTCGTCAGTTTGATTGATACCGTTTTCTTGGATTATTTCTTTACCTTTATCTATGTGCTGTCTTATCTTGTGCTCTACACAGGACAATCGTTAAAGATCAATCCTGTTGATTTCAAGACCTAACGTTTGGTAATCGCAGTCTCTTGTAATAGGGCTGATTCCACCAATGGTGAAAAATTGTGTTCAATCTTCAACAACGGGTAGCCGACTGAATCGATGTGTTCTTGTCTGATGACGATTGTTGAGACCTGATACCGTTTAGCCTCGTAACATACTCGTAAATCCTCCGTGAATTAGTTTATTGATTCCAAATCAAGACATATTTCACACCAACACGTTCCAGTTAAAACCAAAAATGGATCTGATGTGATCACATTGAAAAAAGAAAGTATATGATTATCAGGTAAATGTGGTCAAAAGGGGCATTGAGAACCATATGGAGAGCGCCGTAAATTGTAATTCTGCACTGTTTTTAATAGCGTATTCACTGGTAGTTGAGGTTTGTCCTTAGAACTCTAGTGCCAAAGCCAGTAATCCCTCTAACGTTTACTGACTCCCGCTTCTGTCCGGGTCGTTCAAAATGTCCGCACTCTTGCAGCCGATTAACCAGCGTTCGCAACGGAAGAGAACTCAATCATTTTAGAACACCATGACCAAGCTCACTGTTGCAGTCTAGGAGAGGGTGAAGGACTGTGTTTAAGAGCATGGTATACACTGCTTTTCGGCCAATGGTCATTCTTACGCCGGTGCCATTCTTAGCAGTAGTTGGTAACTTACGTTCAGCTGTCAGGTCCCTTTTCTCACAAGGTCATCCATCATAGCTCAGGCAAGTGTTAAGATAGGTAACCTTCTTGGTCATGCACAACTTGTCGCCATCGGTGGTTGACATGATCACTTCGTGGAGGCAAAGTACAAATCAAATTGGTTCGCTAATATAGTTGACATGCAGTAAGCGTTGAAAACGTCCTCATGAGAATACTTCCGATTTTTTTGTTGACAATCAACCGGGATACTCTCCAGCATGATATCATTGCCAGAAAAACAAGAGACGTGAGGTCGAACAGCTACGTCACTGTACACCAACTGTGTCAGCTGATGTTAATGATTCATTTCCACCTAGCTCAAGGTCTGATTGCGATTTTATTTGACAGTACACTGATGCCCTTTGTAGAGGATACCCACGCGACCAAGGTAATCTTTTTGTCGTTGGGGAGATCCCCTTAGAGTGGAATCAGTGAACTCATTTATAGGTAACGTGGATCTCGTGATGAACATGGTTTGTTCATTAGATTGCAACATCCAGTGTAGTCGGTATCATATTCCATTCCTTTTGCGGCTTTTTAAAAGTGTTTTTTTCTATCATGAGCGTGATTTCTTCATGATGATCCGGTGCAAATATTCACACTTACTGAGCCGCCTCCATTGCCCTTTCAATTTCTTTTTTATACGATGGATGATGTTGTATATGAAAGGTCATTAAAAGATTTCCATATGGAACGAAAAAATGGATATTACACAGCTGTCCACTAGCTCGATATTCTCCTATCGTTCCTTGGATTGTGTAAGCATTCAGTACATCCTCTTCGTTGTGCTATCGGTTGAATAAGCCATCCAGCTTTTTTGGCCTTGCTCAGATTTTGAACTGTCAGTCAGCACCATAACCGGATGATGTAGTTTTTTTCGACGCCCTTGTCATCCATTGTCTTTCTGTATATTGCACGCTTTTTAACCATACTGTGTACTGCAGAGCAATTGATCATTCAGCGCGTGTGGTCCGACGTCTCTCTTGGCCGGAGCCTGATGTAGCCCAGGCTCACGACCTGGCCACCTACACCGAATTCACCGCCACACCGGCCAATATTCACATGGGTACCACCGCCTACTTGGCCAAGGCCACACTGGATCGCCTGCTTCAAGGCCATATCGATCTCTCTCATGTGACCAAGGATGCCTGCTGCGTAATGTGAAGTTCCTAGTCGATTCTTGCTCATCGTCTCCCTCTGATTAAGTGTTCTTTCACTTAGAAATATGTACCTTACTAATCTAACTAATCACCTTTTGGACCTCGAGGCTAGTCTAGTCAACTCATTTTCCCCCGTGATTATTCCGTTGCTTTCTGTTTTTCTCCTCCATGACCCGGCTTTTATTATTCGTGATTCGTTTAGGGATCTGTTTAGATTATTTCATCAGTTTTGGTTTCGTACCGCTTCGACAAATCTCAGAAGTTCTCCACTTTCTATGCACATCCTTCGATTGTCCCCAGCCCGACGTTCTCTTTAACGCATTTCTGCGCTGCAACACACTTCTGGATTAGAATTTGGTAAAATCTTTTGTCACTGTAATTTTCCGTGTGTTTCGGCTTGATGCTTACATAAATGAGACGGGTGCAGAACAGCATAGCATATATTGTTCATAGTTTCCAGCGCTCCTTTTCTGTTGTGGGCCGATAGCAATATAGACAACGTAAGGTTGCATTTGATGTTGTGCTCAGTTTTCGTCCTATGCGAAATTTACTCATACTGCGAATCACCAAAGGTGCATGCACATTCAGTGATTCATCCATGTAGTTAACACACCTAGGAGTCTCTATGTCTGTGGCTGGTACTAATACCTGACTACCATGCAACTAGCCCCAGTCTAAATATAAAAGAGAGAAAGGAATGGACTTGATTCATGTGCACGTTTACGCCATCAACACCGAGGTGTGTGCCTTTTTGCGGACAAACGACTTAAATGCAAGTGAGAGTCAGACGATATCCAGAACTTTCTCAAAATTTTCACCATCTGGTTTCATTAGGTATTTCTAAATAGCAGACAAATCGACTAGCTAACAGCGTCATTCAAACTACGGTCCACCATCTCTCAAAGCCTCGTGCTGTGGACTGTTGGTCTTCGGTCACTCTATCTGAGACATGAACATGACCTACAGTATGTGGTCTACTAAGTTCATATCACAGTAGGGCGTAGTCGCTTCTGCCAAGTAAAGTGGGTTAATATCACACTGAAGATTCGGACTATAAGGTTTAGATGTGATCCATATGACAGTCGCAACTCGTGCTGCCTCGAATTCGAAATCCGTCCGTACATTATAGGGAAGAAAATCACGATCGAACTATCGCGAACAAGTTTTTTTAATGCCGAAGTGTGGACATGTATTTACGGAGTGATCTGTATTTGTATTAGTTTGTCATGCGCCGGAAAATCGACCCGACGACTTTTGAGTAAGTGTCACACCTTGGGGCAACAATCACTACGGTTTCAAAAATCTGTATTTTAATTTCCTTTGATGTTTCAGTCCTCTTTCTCACTGACTTAAACTAGCCAACCATTTCTGGCTCTACATGATTCCGAGGTGACTCTAAATCAGACGATTTGACGATGATTACGAAGGCCGGTTACTGAAATAAACCCTACCAAACCCTTCCGAGGCTTTAGTGGATGCTTGCTATTTTGCAAGCCAACCACAAATGGTTGGACTACTTTGGTCTACAACAGAAAAATGTGCAATATCTAACGAAGATTTTTAGATTTTCAAGTTGAACATCACTCACATTTGATCATAGCTTTCGCATTCAGATAGACTTTCCAGCTAGCCTCTTTCGAAAAGAGGCGCTAGATTCGAGTTTCGCTCTCATTAGAGCTCGTCAGTAACGCATATCCTTTTTAGATTCTCACCAGTTCCTCGTGACCGATGCGCGCAGCATTCATCTACATATTTCGGTGTCACCTCATGAGGTAAACGAATGCCGTCTTCATACCTAGAAAAAGACATGAGACAGAACAACATTCTGAGTAATGTCACCAATCAGGTTCCTGTGTTGTGGCTTCTTCGAAGCATGAAAAATTTGATTACCATGACTGCGTTGCAGACGTCTTATTAACTGCTCAAACGTACGCCATAAATCTTCGTAGGTTGATAGCCATACAGCAGCCAACCTGACTTGGTTTCAGTAAATGCACCCGAAAGCTCTACTGACTCGGTTTTGGTGGATCCACTTGTTTTTATTCAGACTGATAATACTCTGACCGTGCTGGTCGGGGAAAATCATGGTAATTGTGATCGGTCAGGATTTTGGTGGGTGTGGGAGTTGCGTATTTGTCCGGATTATTTGTTGAGGTAGTCTTGATCGGATTAATGAGACTGTTTACAAGCCTCCGGGCTTTCGTCGATTCACAGACTGCTTAAATTTCGTCTTCACTTACGGACACGCCAACATTATTTCAACGGTAAGCCGATGTCATTTGTCGTGCTTAAAGTCCAGCCATGCCTGACGAGCAGTGTTTGTCACCTAACTGTCCGGATTTCCGCGTCTGCGTGGATATACGTGTCGATCCCACTTATGTGATTCATTTCTTGCATGAGTGGATGTTGCATCTATTAAGTGTAAGACGGTGGGCGTTCTATCCGGACAAAACACTTGTTTGCATTCTTCCAAACTTGAAGGTATCACTCAGTCCCGCGTATGTTTACTGTTCCATAGTCTCGCACCATTTTTCTTGCTTAACTTACGTCATATACAACCAATTATAGGCAGCTATTAAATCTTTTGCTTATGGGTTTTCGAATTCATATTTGAATGGGCAGCGTAACCATTCGCGTTAGCTTGAAGCTGTGTAGAGCGGTCTTTAGACATAGGGACGGTAGTTCGCACTTTCAAGTGATTTTTTCAGATTTTCATCACGATAAATTCAACAAAGTGGGAACTGACCGAACAGAATCGCAGCTCACGTGCACAAAGAAATCCAATTCCATACTCGTCTGTTTCTTCTTTTACCACGGTTTCGTCATTAAGACAGCATGGTTACCTCACTGGTTATCTATCCTTGTGCTGTTAGCCGGCTGATCGCTGATAACTGTTGATCCAGTGCCGCTGACGAAAGATAGTCTGTTGATGTAAACTATCTCGATTTCTATGAAGCCTTTGACAAAAATGTTCACACTATCCTTCTGTATAGAATCCACGTATTTAGTTTTGATTACTCCGGCCAGTTGGCCAGCGGGTTAATCAAAGTGATTTGACATAGAAGTGAAACGTGCAGTTCTCAAACTTGTTCACTACCGTCAGCAGTGTCCAATTCTGACTCTTTCCGAGTAATCTGTTGTTCAAACGATTTACTTTCGAATTCCAAACGCTGTTCTTCGGCGATGACGAAAAACTGGCGAATTCTACGCCATTCTGAAGATTTGATAACCCCACTGATCTGCTTCAACTGCAGTGTCCATCGACAAAGACCTGCGTTTCAACATGAACCTACATTTTTGAGCGTCCTGTTGCGATTGGCCGTCAATCCTGAATAGTGTCCACCAGTTGACAACCTAATGAATTAAGGCAAATGTGTAAACAATGGGTGAACAAGCGAGAAAATTTATAGACAAGTGGTTGGATGCAAGTCCGCCGCTGACCACAACGCTGTCATATCCAGTGGTTTGTCAGTACCAGGTAGCTAATATCAGGGAATATCTCAATTTAACGCCCGCAATATTTACAGAGGGAAATGCACTACAGCCAGTATGGCATGAATTGGACTCATCATTAATCAGGCACATGGCTGCCTACAGTTCATAGGTATTTTTAAAAACATCACGTTTAAACCAATCTCAACAACTCTTAAGAGCCATGGGTTGTAGCGGCACTTCAGAGCCTCATTGGCTGGGGTCCACTCCTCGGTGTGGATAGTTGACAGAATGTGACGGCCGACTGCTCATCGGTTCGTCTGCGCGATATGTTCTGGAGAGCGGAATCAATGTTTTCAATATCCGGAAGAAGTAAGGTTTCCAGTTAGTCTGTAGTCGATATAAGAAAGGAAATATTTCCCAAGCTAATGAACTCACACAAAATCAGTGGCAACGGAAGTGAGGCACTGACAACGAGATGCTGAACATCTAGTTTGCATGAATGTCCATTTTTGTTGCTGATTCAGTCTTTAGTGCCGTCAAATACGAGTAGCTGGTTTTACGATCTTGATCAACCATCTCACCAGTTTTCGTTAAGTTGAATTGGAGATACTAAAAACTGGTCGAAGTGGCATCTCTTGCTTGTGAGTTTTAGGAGCAGCATAAATTTCAGAAGTTGATCAGCTACCGGGTTCTAGGTGTTTGTATGTCTTCTCATCTATTCAACTGTGTTTAAAAATTAACTCCAAGTGATGAGAGGTTTTGCTCTTTGGCAAATGTTTTCTTCACTGTCTAACAGCCTGAACTTCCGTTCATTATTCAGGTATGACAACATTTTATCTACAGCGTTCGGCTTACCCATAACTGCTTTCTCAAGTCTTCGACCGTCTTGAGAATTGTGACCTTTTGCAGTTTCGGTTTATACAAATCCCTAGTGTATTGAGCTGTTATTGTATATTTGTTGCCCAGCAGAGTAAAACTCATTAACCAAATCAATGAGTTTCTTCTTGAACCGACTAGAGTTATTGGCGTTCGTAAACGTTAATTCTGAGAGTTGCTCAGTCAGGTTGTCAAAAATGCTACAAACATGTGGTTGGGCATACGAACAGGCAGTTCACAGTCCAATTCTAACGAAAGTTTTCCCAGCTGTAGAAGAATGAACAGTACGAAATAAATGTTCCAAAAGTATAGGGTCCAGCGTAACAGATTCAGCTTCTGGCTAGGTAACGTTCTTCGGAACGAGCAGCAATTGTGGTTTATTGTCAAGCCTATTGATTTCACAGCAGTTGAAAATGATTACGCGGCTCACGGATAGCTTGCTAACGAAATATGGAAGGCAATCTTGTGCTTAAAGTAATTATATCAGTCTTTTTAGGCCATCCTCTAAAATGCAATCTGTTATACGCCGGACACTAGTACCGTTTATATTGAGCGTGTTCATGTATATTGGATTGAGATGTCTTTGTGGTGAAGATGAACAGTCAGACTCTAGCACTCAAGAATGGTCAGGCGGAGACAAGTATTAGAGCGGGAACAAACGTTACAATTAAGCCGGGTGGTATAAATGCATTCAACTGATAACCAGATTTTGCATAGCTGCAAATTACGGACGTTTGCGAACTCACTACGTGCCTTCGTTATCGTCGACTACTGTGAGTTGATACGAGGACAGTACCCACGGTTGTGGTGAGCAACAGTCTCAAGGACCCGGTCACTGTAACAATGATAAGGTGGGTCGGACTAACAAATACATTCGTGACCTCCCTGTTCTTTAGGTAGTTGGGGTTATTTGTTTCAGCTGCCTCTGATCTGAACAACATGTGATCTGGAACACGTCAAATTTGGTGCGGATATTTCACAAGGTTTACATCATTCCAGGTTCTGTTAACTTCCTAGTGAGTACTGACTTGAAGATGAAAACAGATCTCTTGCGAAGCACCTTCTGAATCATTCATTCCGAAACAACGTAATAATTGAAATTAGGAAATTCGAATAGTTCTGGAAAACTTGCTCGAATTGAAACGTAACACGCAAGCAATAAGGCCTCCTATTGGATGCAGTAAGCAGTTCTCATTCATGAGACAAGAAGCCGCATTAATGGATGTACTACAGCATTAAAGAAATCCCAGTCTGTCATTGGCTGACCATACTAGCACCTGTAATGTCAAAATGAATGCTGACTGGTACAGTACAGAGCGCAGAACGTAGCAGCTAACAGGAAACGTAACGTTGAGTCTTCAGGTCCAATCCTGATGTGGTATCCTAAAGAGACGTTCGGATTGGTTCCTTGTTAGGTCTTCTATTGTATCGATATTTGAATAAACGTTGCGTTCGGCAGATTCTCACCACAACCTTTCCCCTTTTGAGATGACTCCGCATTCACGTTTGCCAATCGTGGTGATCTTTTTGGCTCGTGGAACACTTCCGGTTCAGGATTTCCGTCCCCCTTTATTTCTTCTTCTTGTTAACCTTGATCTTCGACGCTTTATTTGCGGTCTTATCTGAAATAACCTTTAAATTTGTTGGCGAGCCGAACAACTTCTGTGTTTTAGTAGGACTGGATCTCTTTGCACCTCCAGTTCTGATTGCTTTACTTTCATTCCTTCTGAACTGTGTAAACACTGTACAACCAGGTTGCGTGACCGGATTTGATACCGACCACTCGGACCATCCTTGTGATTAGCATTTAGTGAAAGAGTTCCATTGAGCTGTGTCAAACCTTCTAATCTCAAGTTGGCTGAACTTCGTTTTGACATCGAGAATCCCACTGGGATCAGCTCATTATGTCGTATAAAATGCAACCTTGTTTTTAGATAATATGTTCTTTACGCTGAGGAAAGAAACAGCAGATCTCAATGCCAGGAACCAGAAGCATCATTCGGAACACATTATGTGGAACGTGTCACCAAGGCGAACGATGATGTTCTGTTGCCTAATGTGTGCGCATACACGTGAGCCATGCAAATGAGTGCACCCCTTCGTTGTCCTGTTTTCGCATAACTTGTAGTGGACTTCGTGCAATGGAAAATTCACAGACCAGACCTCTTTTGCGGTGACAAATGCGAGGATGAGGATACCCTGGCCGCAGCCATTCGAAGATGGAGACGTCTGAGCGTTCCTGGAGGACTTCGAGGACCTGGTTGAAGTCAAGAGTGATTACGGGAAACTGGCTGCCTTGCGAACGCTGGTGAAGTGATGAACGAAGGCGGTGCTGAACGCAGCGCGGAGAGACCCTGCGAAGATAGAGTCAGCCGCTGCTATGCGGTGGTTCAACGTAGCCAAGCACGCACATGGAGTGGATCCGTCTTTGACCGATGTCACTGTGCAAGTATCAACAAATAGGAGGGTAGCTGCTGACGGAAGAGTTTGTTGAAGGTCTTCAGATGGCGGTTCACGACTAAATCCGCATTGCTCATATCGCCCGCTGAATGGACCTTAGTAGGTTTGCAAAGATGACGCGAGAGTTGGGAGTTCTAGTCGTGGCTTCGGTGGATACGAAGGACAGTATGGACAAAAAGACACTAGAAGAATTGCAGAAAGCAATGGCACAACTGATAGTGGATGTAGCTGCCTTGAGAATAGTGAAGCTGCTTTAGCTAGGGTGAAAAAGGACACTGGATGAAGAAATGCTCAGCCGGACGGTTTGGGATTTACAAAAGTAGCGCTCCATGATTGTTCTTTTCGTCGGGCCGATCAACTATTAATGGGAGTGACTGAGAGTAGGACTGTACTCAAAAGCGATTAAGTTGACGGGGAGATAAAACAGTGCTTGGTCGTTACGGGGCAGCTATTTGGTTGGTCGCTGGCACAGGGAAGTAAAACGTAGATTCGACATCTATGCTGATCAGGACAGTTGAGGGATATGACCTACTGGTTGATGGTATCAAAGAATGCTGGGCACGTATTGGTGGCTATATCACGAATCACCGTTTAATACTGTCCTCAGAAACCAGCAAAAACGATCCTTGGGACCGATTTCTCCGCTGCAGCAGATGTGATTCACTTGAAGCACAAAAGCTTTCAACCGGGTATCGCTTCGTGGCATTCAGAGTACAGCGACAGAATAGCGTCAACCAATTACGCATGGCTAAACCCCCATTTGCATAGCCCTACTGCCCCTGTTCACGGTGGAGAACTACGCGGAGGTATTTACGAACGACGATGATCCTTATGGGTTCTGCAACTGTTTTGCACATGAAATACGAACAACTGGAACATTTCGACCTCACGGGTCCTGTGGGATATCGGGTCATCTCGAAGAGGAATTGGAAAGGTAAATACAGGACGTGCTGGGTGAGGATGTTATCTAAGAAGTCAGCTTGTCCTCCTGGTTAAGAAATCCAACGGAAAATGCCGCTTTTGTGTGAATTTCAGACGGCTGGATGAGGCAACACAGAACACAGTTATGCCAATACTGTCCATCGCTGACATTTTTCATAAGTTGCAACAGGTGAAGTTGTTCACGATTTTGGACTTACGCTGCCGATACTGGCAGATGACGGTCGAGTCCACTGATCGTGAGAAAGCCGCGTTCACAGTGAGCGAAAAGCAATGCCAATTCAAACGTATGCCGTTTGTTTTATCCGGGTACCGTTCACACTTCGACGCCTGATGGTTCAGTTAGCAAAACGATTGGATAATGTGGCGGTATATGGAGATGATATTGTGATATACAGTAACACGGAATCGGAACATGCTGCCCACATAGTTGCTGTCTTACATCGAATTAAGAACTCAGGACTCCGGATTAATGCCGCCAGTTTACAACCCGGACGGTCATCGGTGGTTTTACTGAGACACAAGGTGGGTCAAGGTGAAATCAGACCCCCACCAAAGAAAATATTAGCAATAAGAGAGGCGATGACTCCGAATTAGAAGCAGGATACTGCAGTCGGTTCGTGAAAGATTTTCACTCAATTACATTACCATTGTACAAACTTCTTCAACAGAACAGGCAGTTCGAATGGACCGATGATACCTGAGTGCGACAAAAAATCAGCGAACGAACCGAAACATCCGAATACAAAAGGAACTTTCGTCGTATCAGCAGATGATAGCCATTGCAGCTAACGTTCCACATTTTTGTCTACTTTTGTCGATAGCTCATTCCATGAAGCTGCCTTTCTGATGGTTGGGAACAGTGGTGGTGGTGTTCGTAGTTCGGGTTGATGGTATTGGTATTGGTGTGTTCGCCGAGCTTGGCATTTAGGTTGCAATCGTTTCATCACCGAGCGAGGTGACATCATCAGTACGTAATTGTTTCAGCGTATAGTTTTGAGCGTGGGGTTTGTTGACGTTCAATGGATGCTTGCTTCTACATAGCAGAGTGAGTTGACCTACTGACTCGAGTTTTGGATGGTCGCTTTCCGCCGTGTTTGACCTTTGGTCTGACTCACCATTGGTTGATTTTGTTGCACTTGAACTTTGATCCGATGTCCAACTGGTTGTTCCCCGGAGTCCTTGAGCCGGAGTCTGATTGGCTTCTCTATGTGTTGCTACCGCATTTTGACCTCGAATCGGATGCTGGTAAACCCAAACGGAGCAACTCAAACTGATCACACCAAAGTCGAAACAGGACAAGGGATACTCAATCGTACGGAATTTCAAAACGAAGAGATGACACACCCATCCAGTTCACAGACAATCTGCCATATAGGAGCAAGTATCCATCGAACTTCAACAAACCCCACGCTCAAAACTATACGCTGAAACACTTACGCACTGATGATGTCATATCGCTTGGTGATGAAACGTTTGCAACCTAAATGCCAAGCTCGGTGAACACACCAATACCAAAATGGAACTGCCTATCAGTATCTCGAACGCTCCCTCAAGTTATGCTGTTTTACGGATACTTTTGTCCAGTTGCAAATAGCACAACTATTTAGCTACTCAATATAGCCGAGGAAAACTATACGATTTCGTTTCTAAATGTGTATTTCGTTAAATTTTGGTTTACTACTTCTACCAGTACTGTCTTTTTGCTTCATTTTTCGGACGTTTATTGTATGAATCACTTTTGTCTTTGCTTCCTTCGATCTGCTCCGATAAGTTCTTTGCTTTTTCTTACTCCTATTCCCATCAATTCCCAGCCGTTATTTTGCTTCAGAGGTGTATCCGAATGCTACCGAACAGCAATCTCAGTGAGCGTGTTCTTTGGCATTTGTGGGCTACTTTTTTAGGCACACGACTCTCGTTTTCTCTCAGCTACACTAATGCGCGTGTGCACATAATTCTACACTTGTGTCAGTTAGTCAGACACGTGTTCACCGTCTGTCGATATTTATGCAATGTAGATGGTAATATTGTGTACACAGCTGGGTCGCGGTCTCTGACGGTGAATTGCGTGTCTCTTCAGTTAGATACTTTAAAATGAAAGAGTACGAAGCGGGATCGTGTGTTGTTTGTCCTCATTATCACTCGGTCTGTGCACATATCGTGTTTATTCAAACAAGTCAAATAATGAAGCAACTGATGCATCCAGAATTTCGCATTATTGATCAAATTACGTCTGGGTTTATCTAGATTTTGTTTCCAAAGTTGACAACGTTTAAAGATTATACCAAAAGTCCAGTTACAACCTTGTTGGATTGTTACTTTAGACTGAGTACATGAGCTTACCGTTAATATACGTGCACATGTATGTTACTCCGTGTAACGTTAAACTATATACACAATAAACTTTTACTTAAATGCGTTTTACTGTGGTCGACAAGGTGCCGTAACAAATCAACGGTATGTTATAGAAGTTCTTTCTCAAAACAACGTGAATTTTGTCTTCCCCACCACGGTTGACGTTGTGACGAAAGTCACTCTGTGTTGAGCAGATCAACCATTGCCGAACACGTTTGCTGTCGTTGTAACAAGGTGAGCCACAGTGCAATAAATCACATACCATCAACACCGCTTTACCTGGCACAACCCTGCCACTGGAGTTAAGTGTTTTCTTACATCTGAATCGTGGGCTTCAATATGAGAATGAATACAAACGAGCATAAAACAGTTTTCTCCTGTAAGGTTTTGTAAACTTCTCAATATGAATGGCGTAAGGGTAGATGGCTAATTTAATATTCATGAAAAGCATATTACAAGTAAAGCCCTGGGTGGTGTGAAGACTGTACAGTAAGTCACTTCTGATAACGACATATCTATTGTTTACCATCCAGCCGATTTATTGCAACGACAACACGAAGCAGGCACAGAACAATCAACCCAACGTGAGGCGGTACGCACTGTATGAACAAGAGGAAAGTGAACGATTAGTTCCAACGGTCGATAAGATGGCCATTAGAAATAATTATCGAGTGACTGATAGACAGGCACACGACGCTTGCAGAACAGGAGATGACGCATCACGCGTGCGTATCAGTGTCACAATCTGAATATTACTAACGGTCATGCAGAACACCTAAGATCTCATGTGTTTATGTCATGCCCAGTATATCCTATGATAATTATGTGCTGCTTCATTTCGTAACGTGAACTTACCTCTTTCCCTAACCCAAATGTGATAAGGACGAGCTCTCCCACCATACTACTCATGAGTAGACAGACGAAGGCTTGTACTGAGGTCACAACATCAGCGTGTATTCCAGCGATAAATAGTGTTTGCACATAAAACCTTGGTACTGATAAGTGTGGTGCTTTGGGATTATAGTCATAAGCGAATGTGTTTGTGTCCCTTGTTTTTTCGACACTCACGCCACTTGCATCCATTCCCATAATAAACACATCTTGTGCCACCTGCATTCTTGGCTCACAGCAGTTAGTGTCGTGACCAAGGTTGAGGATGAAGTTTCTGTGGCCGCAGCCGTTCGACTGTTAAGATGTTGGGAGCTTCCTGGAAGGTGCTGCTCACGTGGCTGCGAACACTGGCGATTGACCGAAACAGGCGACCCTTTGGACCATCCTCAAGCATAGAACAAGTGTAACACGAAGGAGCCGCACGAGGCTGGAACACTTCGCTGCAAAAATAATGATGATACTGGGTTCAATGGCCTTGCAGGTTTTCAGTAGCCATTGCGTAGTTAGAGGGCTTCTGGTTTGGTTGTGGATAATATGCCCTCGTTCACTTACGTCACGTATGGACAGCCGTGTAAAAATGTTTACGAGAGACGAACAGGAAATAAAACAGCATGCTGGTCTATCATATGCCACCAGCAGCCCGGGAACATCGAAATTGCTCTCACGGCTGATGCGGTCCATCAGTTGATGGCTAAAACCACTCTAACGATCAATGAGTTAAAATCAAATAAACCAGGTGAGCTAAACGAACTTCGAGTCGGAATTTTTTTTAAAAAAAAAGGCTGATTCAAGAATTTTCCGGAAAGGAATCCTGTAAGGTGCACGACTGGTAAGACTGTAGCTCAAGCCAAAGCAAGAAGTCATGGAAGCTCGGACTTCTGTCCGATTAACACAGGAGCAGCAGTTTCCTTGAGTAGGCCAAGGTCAGAGAAAGTCGTTTGCGCACGCGCACTGCTTGCTCGAGCAGTGGGTGAATTGAATCTCAGAGTTACTTACCTGACAGAGTGCAATGTTCAACTGGGTAGTTATGTAGTCGAACAGCCGTTGGTAATTTCCCCTGACTTGTTTCAGGCTGAAGTGTGAGCCGATTTTCGTGAACTTGCTGAATCTGTGATTGCTTTGACACATGATAACCATGTAACGAAGTATGGAACGGCATCACTAATGAGAATTTGTAAACCATAGCTTAGATAAATTTAGGCGAATTAACCTAGACCGATTTCGCTGTGAGACAGTCAATTACTGAATGAAGCATTTAAACGGAATCTGATTTATCGTTTCGGTGTTGTGACTGGATTAAATATGAAATCTCCACTGAGCCAAAGTGATTTCTACGATTCGATCCCAGAAACATTCCAGTGCATTTGCTACAGCAAAGAGAATGGCATTGACTTTAGTTTAGTTAGTTTATCGATAGTTAACGATGCCTTTCCTGTTGCGTTGCCGGTTCGAGGGATTCCGTTGACCGTACTAGACAAGTGTAAAGCGAAGTTAGACCAATTATTCTGAATCAACGTGATATCTCCGGTAAGGGAGCCGAACGATTGGGTCAGTCAGATTGCTGTGACTTTAAACAATTTAGGTGACATCCGGTTGTGTATCGATCCCGAGTCACTGAATAAGGTACTTCGAAGAGAATATGACTTTTGGTATTGATATGTTCGCCGAGCTTGGCATTTAGGTTGCAAACGTTTCATCACCAACCGAGGTGACATCACCAGTGCGTGAGCGTTTCGGTGTCTAATTATGAATGTGGCGTTTGGTGAAGTTGGATCGATGCCCGCTCTTATACAGCAGAGTGGGTTGACCTACTGGTCTGAATTCTGGTTGGTCGCTTTTTATCGTGTTTGGCCTGACCCACTATTGGTTGATTTTGTCGCAATTTAGCTTTGACCTGATGTCCGATTGGTTGTTCCCTGGAGTCCTTGGGCCGGAGTCTGATTGGCTTTGAACAATCTCAATAAAGGATGACAACATCATCATTTTNGCTCCTGAGGGTGTGAAAACAGTATCACGACTGAATGGTATGGTCAATTATCTTAGTCGATTCTTTCCAAACCTATGCGATGTGATGCATCCAATCCGCATTTTGACCCATGAAAGAGTACCATGGAAATGGGAGGAGAAACAGCAGACAGCATTTGATGAAATCAAACGAGTTGTAACCGAGGCCCCTATATTGAGCTACTACAATCCAGCATTATCTCTGGTCGTTCAGTGTGGCCTGGGGGCGTTATTATTACAAAACGGAAGACCAGTGGACTACCGAAGCCGGAGTCTTTCGTCTGCTGAGCGAAACTATGCGCAAACTGAGAAGGAAATGCTGGCTGTGATATTCGCCTTAGAACGTCTCAGCACTTATACGTTCGGTCGGCAAACAATAATTCACACCGACCATAAACCACTGGTTTCAGTAGTGAAGAAACCGTTATCCGCAGCACCGAGGAGGTTACAGAGAATGTTAATTAGAATGCAAAAATATGAAGTCTCTCAACAAGAGACTCAGATGCGCCTAGCTGACACTTTGTCCAGAGCTTGCGGGAAAGGTTCCTTTTGTGAAGAGCTTCATTTTGACACTATTGCGGCCATGTATTACACTATAACGGAAACCGCGCTAATCACCGACCTAAAAGAAGCAACCGCATAAGACGTCACGTTACAACGCCTGGCTGAAACAATTAGAAACGGGTGGCCACACTACAAGAGAAAGTTGCCAGAGGAATTAGCAGTTTTCTTTAGTGACCGCAGTCAAGTTATCCAGGGAGATGGCTTAATATTTAAGGGAGAAAGAATCGCAATTCCAGGGATATTTCAGCGGAATATGTGGGAGCACGTTCACTTGGCACATACGGGAGTGAACAGCTGTATCCGGAAGGCAAAGGAGCTTTTCTGTTGGCCTCAGACGTCGAGTTCCATAAGGGACTACATAAAGAGCTGTAATGCGTGTCGGACTAATGACTCGAAGTAAACCAAAGAAACGATGTTGATGCATCTAATCCCTCAATGATCCTGGTAAGTATTATTGGCGGACATTTTTACGTTTAACATTAAGCAATATTTGGTGACAACGGAACATTTCAGCGACCTCTACGAGTTAGAATGGTTGAGTTCCACTACTCCCAGTGCGGTCTTTAATAAACTTCGAACCCAATTTGCGCGCTTTGGTATACCTGAGATATTTTCCGATAACGGACCACAGTTCATTGGCGCGGATTTTAGAACGCTTGCTGAAAAGTGGAGAATCAAGCACCGTACAATTAGTCCGTACTACAGTCAGTCAAATGGTAAAGCCGAAGGGGCGGTCAAAATGGCAAAGCGACTGCTGCAACTGGCTCAATTATCTGGAAATGATCCATATTTAATGTGACTGTAGAAACGAAATACTCCTAACGCAACTATATCCCACAGCTCGGCTCAAAGAATGTTGGGCAGAAGAACACACACGCATTTTTCGATAACAGGAGAGCTACTAAAACCTAAATCGCCGAACGTAACTGAAGTGCACGATTATTTGAGAAGAACAATGCTAACCCAAAAGTGATACCATGACAAAGGAGTCCGAGACCTACTGATTCTGCAGGTGGGCGACAAGGTGTGGGTACAGTGCGTTCCTGAAAACCCACGGCAATGGATAGAAGGAGTGGTGGTGAGGTACTGCGGTCATACGAAATAGATTCTGGAGGGGTGTTGATGTGGAGGAATCGATCACTTTTGAGAAAACGAGTAACACCGGATGAAGAGCTCCTCTTCAAAGATAAGAAAGTATTATCACCAACCAGCAGTGGATTGTGCTACGCAGAATGGAAGGATGTAAAGGAATTGGACTGGACAAACTCATCGATACGAAGTCAACCAATGATTTGCAGAAGACTACTGCCAATCAGTGTCGACAACGCGAACAGACTGGCATGTCAGCGCGGGGACCAATCAGGACGGCACGCTGCTCCAACATCGGATTTTGTTATAACGAGTACCGGAGTAAAACAAGTTGTTTAAGTGCGTCACACGTTAAACCAAACGAGCTACGAGCACAGTCGAGTCGACCAGTGGGAAAGCTAAAGCGTCAGCACTAAGTGTAATTCTTTGTTTTACTGATGCGTCTCGTCTATAAAATAACCGATAGAAACTCAGTGTACTGAGATTTGCTTTATGCCACGAAGATTGACTTTTGTTGTCATTCCGGAAGGTAACGATTTTCAACAAGATGTAGCACAACCCAACAGCCATCTAGTCATTCAGTGTGGTTTAACAAACCAATAGAGTATATGCTTGTTTACAAATTTCCTTTAGTTTTTCTCATCTAAGCAGGTGCACTAATTAACGACACCGTACGGATTAATACAGTAATGTATGCGAAATGGACTACATTAATTTTTTCTTGCAACCTTACATTGTCGTTTTTGGACCGGATGCTGTTTCTAAATCAGTTTGATCTTGTCACTCTAAGCCGATTGGTTCGTGCACTCGTTCGTGTGATTTCCAACTGAATTCCAAATATTGGAAAGAACAATCCCTTGACTGACGACTGACATATATACAGAAACGATACTATCTACCTTTCTGATCTCCCAACCACCGACTGCGAAATTGTTGTATTCCATTTGAAGTACTGTACGAAAAATGTTCACGTACATAACAGAGCAAAAATAGGTCACCAAACGGGTATGTGCTTCACTGAGAAAGAAAGATCCAGTGGAATTTGACAAAGTTATTTCATTATTTTCGTAATTGCATCTTGCTCTCCGGTGCACGGGAACCCCGGCTAGTTGCAGACTTGAATAAGACATCACTGACTTCAATTGAGAAAGCATTTGAGATGGATGACAGGCTAATTTTCGTGTGTGACTAATTTAAAACAACCTCACTTACTGCACAGTTACGGTGTAGTCCATGGTCAGTTTTGACCGATAATAATCCGAAGGGAAGAAACCGCAACTTATCGGTGTGTGCGTGTGTTTATTCCGTCAGTTGAACCCACTATCCACAACAAAAAGATACGAACACCCAATCTTCTATGTATAGCCTTCTTCACATCAAATCGACAAAAATTATTTTTAATAGTAACTTAAAAATCACTTGGTTCATAGGCTTACTATTCGTCTGAGTATCATTCATAAGAAGAAATTACACTCCACTGCATAAGTAAAAAACGATCCAGACTTTCAATACAGATACTTCATCTTAACCGAACGCAGTTATTCTCAAGTTCGAACTTCACTCAATTGGTACGCATTAAAATTACATTGGTAGGGCAGAAACAGTCAACCCCTCCTGACATGTCGTGAAGTGTAGAATGATAATTTCACCGGTTTCGAATGTCTCGTTCTCACACACAGTGATTGCCTCTGAGTAGTTCTGCTCGCTGCAAACCAGCCGAATATTTAGCTCTCGCTGCCGTCACTCACTGGAGTTAATATCTGTGCGTTGTGCTCACTGACCTATAAAACACACAGTGTTTGTAACCCGTCTCGCACTAGCTTTGTGCTGGTTTGCTGGCCCGAGAACTCCCCTGATCACGTTTTGAAACTTTGCTACTGTTGTTGGAAGACGTTTCAAATGAAGAGGACACAACAACACCCAACGCCCACACGTTCTATAACCACTAGGAATAACTTCCAGCCAAACAATATAAAACCAATCTGAAGTGGTCACATACTTTTATCGTAGGTAGTCAAATGTAGTACTTTTTACCTATGATGCTTGTTCACACTAAGCTTCAGCCCACAAATTTTTAATAAGGTCAACCTATTTTTGCGAATAGTGCTAGCTGTCGATCTGAAAATATAGAGGAGGTTGCTGAAAGATGTGAGTGCTGAACCGTATATTTTGCGCATGAAATTCCTCCCATTGCACATTGAACACTTTGAAATTTCCGCTGAAGATTTCATTGTGTTTCTCTTGGTCTTCCTCATCATTTACGTTAATTTTTACAACGTCTGTTTGCGGCACTGTGTGTCATCTTCACCGTGGTCTGTACTGGGAGTCAGTCTATAAAATTAGTGCGTGCTTGGTAGTCCATATCGTTCTTGTTTTCATATGTTCTGTAACACTTGTTCATCCGGCTAACCCTGTTCCACTGATTAAAGTCAGTCTTGAATGACTCAAAGGGTTTTGTGACATATCTCCTAAAATGACTATAACAAACGGTGCGGTGGAACAGAGGTTGGGAACGAAAGCATTGTGCAGCACAAAGAAGTCTCAGCAATTAGCGAAGGCTCACATTGATCAGGGTTCCAATCATTTTCAGCTACCAAACCCTAGTGGACTGTAGTAGACGGAACAAACGGGACAATTAGGAAAAGATGTATGTTCCAGAAGACCCACACACCCATTCTGCACAACAGTCATGCTTCAGTTTTGTACGATGAGAGCCCACTAATCTGAATCAGCTAGAATACTTACAAGAGTAGACCCTCTACATTTTGTTAGGAAGTTTGTCCAATGCATCCGTCACTACATTTTGTCTCCACTTCACTTGTGTGACTGTTCATTTGGAGCAAAATTTTATAGGGTAGTGCCAGAGAAAAATCTTCGAACATCCAGCACTGACATCGAATCAAGAAAGAGTTACAGAGACGAACAAAAATGATATCTACTCATTTTAAATTGAAAAAACGAAAGTCAGTCTCTTTAAGCAGATCCTATCGATTTGTTTGTCAATCCAGTTATCTCTGCCTAACGATCTCAGGTGGGATTGAAATTGTTCATGATGGCTTTTTTAGAATGGGCGTCAACAAACACTTTGAATATTGAGGAGCAAACAGGCCTCGGTTTCAGTACTATTGGTTAATAGGCACAGTCACGAAAAGTGAACAAGCAAGGGTTAACTGTGCAACAGGTGAACTAGCAATATTAGTGAAAAATGGACGTGTGCTCAAGTCTTACTCAAGTTCAGAGATTTTAGAACGAAGCACGAATGTGACGGGTATCGGCTGGTGTACTGGTATTTTTTTGTTAAATATATGGAGAATACTTTGAGTCACAACATGGCATATTCACTTTATGTTATTGACATTGTCACCAAAGTTTGCAGACTTTTGTTTTATGTCCGGCGGTTTGGTTCTTTCCACATTCCAAAGGCCTGGTTAGTCGTCTTATTAAGTCTTTTGTGCTCCCTCACTGGATGTTCTGTTCACATGTCTTATTCTCTGGTTTGTTGCCAAGAAATTTGGGTTCCTTTTCAGGTCTCTATGACTTTTATCCTGTCACAGACGTGTTTCCGGTAAACAACTCGATTTCACTGTTTCTCATCATTTCAAAATGTGCAAACACTTTTTAGCCGAACGCTTATCCGACACTACCCACCTCTTCTATTCGGATCTCCCCGGGTGTATTTCCACGCCTTCGACGAGATTCCTGTAAAAAAAAAACATTTCTTGCACGTACCATCGCTTGCTATTCTTTCGCTATTCTATATTTAGCCGGGCTTTTACACAATCCCAACCTTCTCATTCTAAATATAAGCAGCAAACCTTTTTACAACTGATAAAGACTGTGACCGATTTCTTCAAGTTGTCCTTGAATTCCACGGTCACTCTAATTATTATGTGAGGTAGACTGACTTATTCAAATGTCCTCCATTTGTTGAAAATGTAAAAAGATAACCTTTCGGATTGCATAGAACAGTTTGTTGACTTGATTTGACATGGCGTGACATGAATCACCGGTTGACTCTGACTTCTGATAAACGTTTATGTGTGGAAATAGTCAACGATGGTCAACAGTAGTTCAACGATAGCTGTAGTTCGTCAGATACTCATCTAAATGAAACTGACAATAGAAAACTCGCGTTGATTTAGAACTTGATAGGCACTCTTATGAACACTTTCTACGTAGGTTCTAGCGGCTGTATACGTAACTTAGAACCGTCTTTATTTTATAGAAGGAGTCTTTTTTCCCTTCACTGGTTTGTGCTGAACCGCAGTTCACATATTTTTCGTTCCTCGACTGTTTGGTCAATTCAAATTGCTGTAAGCTTTCATCGTAAAAAGCATGGTACGTACTGATCGTCTTGTTAACCTGAAATCAGCCCATGCCGAAGGTACATCTTCATTCCATCAGTTAGTACTGTTTCCTAGCCTCTTTCGATTCGCTCACTGAACCTTTCGCTTCACTGTTCTACTGAGTGTGGTAACAGTTGGATGTATGATATATACAAAACTCTCAGTCCCTTCCTAACTTCTTGAATTGTAAGTACGCATGTCAGAATGTCCACCTGACCCGAAATGCTCCACCACTCAACTGTTCGTAAAACGAATCAGAAGTACTGCTCATCACATGCACTAGAATTGTTCGAAAATTTGAATTCAATATACTCGCTTCAATTATCTAATCAATAATTAGCCTACTCAGCAATAAATGAAATAGATCTAATGTTACCACGTTCTCTGGATGTTCAGAAATATCGTAGGCGGCCCTGTTTTTTGCTAGTTACTTACAAGATGCTAACAAATTGGTCCAAAGTCCACAGTTTGAGTAGTAGTGACAAACTTTGAGAGCTTATTGGGTGCATCACACACGCGTGTACACCGGAGGGGTGGTTACTTGTAGCACAGAAGTTGTGGCCAGCAAACACAGTTCCTAAATTAACAAACAATCAGTTCGTCTTTGACTTTAACATTAGTTCATAACTCAACCGTCAAGTCCTTCTCTAGTTTGCCCACCGTTGGATCACAAGAGCTTTAAACGTCCGAAACCACGGATTTTTGTATGCTACCTCGTTTGTCCGATTAGTATCCACAGCATTCATGCCTGATCGGATGGTAACGAATTGAAAAACTGTTCCGGTTTGTTGTTCAGTAGTGTTATTTGTGATATAATGTTGGAAATAAGACATCTTATTGATGCGAATAAAAAGCAATTCATACTTAAAATTTTCTAACTAAATTGACGATGATTGAGATAAGCTGAATGCATGACTGGTGGCTTATGATCGGTTTAGGTGATTCAGGCAAGCGAAGATACTTTTGAATTCCTTTGAAACAGACACTTTAGCAAGCAATTCCTTTAAAAGTTATCGAAAACGCTGCTAAGAAACCCCTAGTTGATGACTTGGAAAGTGCACCACATGTCTAGTTCATCCTGGAATTAAGAGCAGCATACGATGGTTCACCAAATTCACACCAGCGATGTCCATTTGGAACAGAGCGATCGGGTGGTAGATATGTTGCTTTACAAAGTACGTCTCCTCGATTGATCGCCTAATACCAGCGTAGATTATCCCCTAGAGTGTTGTGAGTACTTAAGTACCACCTAGAGGGCCCGGAATAACACAGCTCAAATAGCATATCACTATACTAAACACAAATACACTCTTCAAACATTATGGTGTGTCTTCTTCTGTCTTTCCGTGGACATACTTTAATTCCGCCGTTATAAATATAGGTTGTTTCAGAAAAGAAGGCCAGGACACAACATCCGGAGTCCGAACCACAAGCCTCACACAACGAACAGACCTCCTAACCCAGTCGGATGAACAAACAAGCATAACACATACGCCGTAATCATAGCCAGATCAGCTGGCACGGTCATGGACACACATTTCCGGTCAAGTCTCTCTGCCCGATTGGTCCAGGATTTTGACCACTGCAGTCCTCGATCGAGAACACCTAGCTGTTGGCAAGCGTCTCTGTAACCGCTTGTGTGCTTGAAAGACAACGCTGGACTGAGAACCAGGATGTGTCGTTGGCTGCAGACGGACAAACTAGAAATAGGATATTTCCTTAACGGCCTGTGTTATCGTGACAGCTTTCTCACCAAACGGTGAATATTAAAAGCTGAACTCAAGAACGAAACGGATTTACATATCGGTGAATGATTTCTCTGTATGTGTAAATGTCTACTAACGTTTGAGAATCGATATTCTCATTTGATCGAGGGGACGCTGGACTTGTGGGCCCGTGGCTGATTAGATCGTTCTGTTCGTCTGTCTGTTTAGCTGCCTCTTCTTATGACGGTTTACGTTGGATCACACTACTTTGGTTTCAATTCGCTGGACAACAGCCACGTGCAGCTTGGTCTAGAAGAGTTTATCATGCTGAGACCAGATCACTCTCCTGAAATGTGAGTAAACGGAGAAGGTGACGGTAGTCTGACAACTGAACAGCTTACTGAAATGGCTTTCATTTATGTGACCTGTGGTGTAGATGTGAAGAAGGCCATTAATGAGTTTAATACAAAGCACGCGGATACACGACCGGTTACTTGTAAATCATTCTGATGGCTGATGAAAGAAAGTTGTAGCATCGGACAGTGTTCAGGATCCGCAAAGAAATGGTCCACCGTGCCCACCAACGGATGACTGTCCTCTCAGTGACGTTCTGCGACACGGAAAATCAGTTCCAGAAGACTGTTCGTCAGCATGCTCAAGAATATAACATTCCGAAGTATACTGTACACAAGATAATCAAAATATAGGAGCTTCGGTTCTACAGTGTAGACAAAACTGTCATTTGGCATGTGGTATTTGCCGAGGAGGCCCATGTATTCATAAGCATTTACTAACGGAGCAATATTCTGTTTGTATGGATGCATGTGGTGACCTCCACCGGTTTGCTCCAATCCGAGGTCAGCATAGCCCAAAGCTTATGGTTTAGGTGGGACTTTTGTGAACACCCAGTACCGAGCCGTTCGTTTCCGATAAAAAGGTTACAGGTGAAACCACTGTTCGCATCATCTTTTACTAACTAAGGCAATCATATGCGCAAACGCCGCAGCAGAATGCTGTACTATTGCTGGAACAACTGGAGGTAAATGAACACACGTAGTTTCAACAAAATGACGTAGCACCATACTGTGCACTACGTGTGTAAGAGTATTTAGATAAAACATTCGGGCGACAATGAGTCGGTCGCAGTGGATTAGGATATTGGCCACCATGGTAGCTAGGCAGTGTTCCATAGGCTACCTCACGTACAAATTCTACAAACAGCGTCCATAAAAACTGAGGGAACTGAAGTGGACATGGAATACACTGCACGGAATGCAACGCAATCTCCGAGATTACTTTACAACGTGTGCCTATCGAGAATAGTTTGTGTAATCAAAATCGCAGCGCACATTTCAAGTATCCCTTGTGAATTTATAGTTCGTGCACTCATGATCTCTTTCCTTTTTATATTTGTGCAACAATGATGTCGACCAGTCAGTAAAACAATGCACCTCTATTGCTATTGTTTACCACGTAGATTACCGTCCCACTTATGTACGGTATTGGTTCACGTGATTAATCACATTAGCGCACGACGAACAAATTCAGTATTCACAGACGTCCGCCAAGCGGACGTAATACGTAAGAAGGACACAAAAAAAGGAAAGAGTATTTGTTGCACGGAATGCAAAAATTGTCTCATAACGCTGTGAACAGCACCGACAAGAGAACACCAAGAAGATGAAGCCAATTCCGGTGTCAAGTAATATTTATATGGTGAGTACGGAAAGGTACAGAATTGGTATCTGTATCGGTAGTTGTTCCCCTTAACACAACAAAGTGTCATCCTCTTGGTCGCTTTTCATCAGTGTGATCTGGTTCTGGCTTGATATTCAGCCCAGTCGACGTTGCGCACGACATTTTTTAAGACGATTCAGACTTCCATCATCATCATCATCAAAACAGCCATGAGCCTGACCAAAAGGTAATGTGGCTCGGGCCGCCGCTCACCTCAACAGTGACGTGGAATATCCTAGAAGGAAAGAGTACTACGAAGGACAAAAAGATTGAAGACTAAACGGAAGAACTAGAAATGGTATGGATACAGGTACGCCATTGACTGCGACACACCGCCATCTCGGATAGCGTCTCTAACCAACGGTTTGAGTGATCACGAGGACCCCATCCAGGCAGGCGATGCCTGCCCACTTTGCTCAATAGAGCAGTCAAAGTCTTCATATTTCCTGACCACGTTGTTGCTTGACCACCACGCGGTTTAACCCAATCGCTAGTGCCCTCAGTATATAATGCCCGGTACGGTAAACGCTCAGCTGGCATACGGAGAACGTGACCCAACCATCGCAAGCTGTGCAACGTAACTANCAAGTAACCGGTCGTGTATCCGCGTGCTTTGTATTAAACTCATTAATGGCCTTCTTCACATCTACACCACAGGTCACATAAATGAAAGCCATTTCAGTAAGCTGTTCAGTTGTCAGACTACCGTCACCTTCTCCGTTTACTCACATTTCAGGAGAGTGATCTGGTCTCAGCATGATAAACTCTTCTAGACCAAGCTGCACGTGGCTGTTGTCCAGCGAATTGAAACCAAAGTAGTGTGATCCAACGTAAACCGTCATAAGAAGAGGCAGCTAAACAGACAGACGAACAGAACGATCTAATCAGCCACGGGCCCACAAGTCCAGCGTCCCCTCGATCAAATGAGAATATCGATTCTCAAACGTTAGTAGACATTTACACATACAGAGAAATCATTCACCGATATGTAAATCCGTTTCGTTCTTGAGTTCAGCTTTTAATATTCACCGTTTGGTGAGAAAGCTGTCACGATAACACAGGCCGTTAAGGAAATATCCTATTTCTAGTTTGTCCGTCTGCAGCCAACGACACATCCTGGTTCTCAGTCCAGCGTTGTCTTTCAAGCACACAAGCGGTTACAGAGACGCTTGCCAACAGCTAGGTGTTCTCGATCGAGGACTGCAGTGGTCAAAATCCTGGACCAATCGGGCAGAGAGACTTGACCGGAAATGTGTGTCCATGACCGTGCCAGCTGATCTGGCTATGATTACGGCGTATGTGTTATGCCTGTTTGTTCATCCGACTCGGTTAGGAGGTCTGTTCGTTGTGTGAGGCCTGTGGTTCGGACTCCGGATGTTGTGTCCTGATTCACACTTCTATGAAAGCCTGCGCATGCATATGACGCGCTATTCACTGCTGGCAAAATCCAAGATTACCTTCAACATAATTTTGGCATTATCTCCCATATATCCTTGTAAAACTTTTCGGCCGTTACTTTCCTTTTATCGCCACCGACAGAAGTAACATTGCTCGCTACACAAACAACTGCTGAAAGTTCATCCTGTTCTAGTAAGACGTACAGCTAAGACCCTAGCAGGTGAATTGTAGACTGCTGTGTCAAAATGGTCGAAGGTTTCTAATTGCACTCGCCAATGTAACTGCCCACCTTCCCTTGAAACCCATTGCCCCCATACCCTATATATGTATCTGACACGTTAAAACTCTCTGAAAAGAGTGTTATTCGAGCGGCTGTCTTTCTAAATGTCTTAACTACGAAGGTTTTAGGAATGACATTCCCGTTTGCAATCTCTTTCCCACATTAAACCGCTACTTAAATCACAACATCGTTGGACCAGCTGCCGAGTCAAATAACACAACTCTACCTCCTTGATTTTTAAACGTCTCATACACCCACAATACGGATGTCTCCACTCAGCCCTACATACATTCTTAGAAGAACCTTTCCTTCTTATTACTCCTATATGTTCGAACTGGTCTTTATATTTGTGTGGCCACCGATATATAAAGTACTCCATGGTTTTAATTGGTTTAACACCAGCCTTGTGTTGGTGCAACTGGTCACAAATCCTTACAACCAGCCTTGTCTTTCTACTTTACTGGTTAAAGGGGACCAGATGTAGACAAGAATTAGAAGAACATTTATCAAATAAATTTCTGTGACAAGTCTGACAAGTTGTGTACATGAGAAAACAACTTCTTGCATTTGCCAAGCTTTCATACGCTGGCTGAAGTCTGTAGCTGATAACAGGATCTTTTAAGTAACTCATTAGTTCATTTACTACATGTCATGCTTGAGTTTACCATGTAACGAAATAAAACAAAAACATTTCGGCAAAAGCATTTGAGGCGAAAAATATCATACGCAAACTGCTAGGTAGAGGACCGTCCAATTCACTAGGACGGTAATGCAATCAACTAGCCAGCATACAACATTGGAAGAACTGAAATGTATGCATTTCGAACATCCCACGTAAGTCGATTAGAAGCTGTTGGTGGTTTGGGAAACAGCTTGTTGTCTGTTATACATCATCCGGCTAAATACATAATTTATGTCACCGCGGTTACTGGATGACAACAATTAGTTTTGGTAAGAAAGTCGCTGTTCTGTAATTGATGGAATGTCTAAAGACTGGAAATACACTGTTCAACAAACTACTTTCTAATTCCAGAATGTATGCACCTTCTCTGTGCAAATTATATGAATCGGGGGTTGCGAAAAGTATGCAAACACCCGAAAAAGCAAACAAGACACATTTGGGTGACCTTGAACAATTGATCACTTCCGTCGATTTGTTGGCCATACACACGATTGGCCTCTTCGGTTTTGTCACCCTGTACTACTGCAGTGGCTGACCGCATCTTGTGCCCTTCCAATCCTTATGGATGACTTGAAAATGCCTGTGAAGCAGTGTTAAACACATCGGTAGTTTGTTGGTGATACTGTACTCAGACTTAATATGAGATCTCCAACTTCGAAACCGATAATATTAATGTGTTGTACGAAAGCTCCCTGTTATCTATCAGATTGTCGTATAACAAATTTAATAGGGTCTGTAATGATAAAACGGAAAAGGGTGCTGGTTATGTTTTTATCGGAGTTGAAAGAACAGCAGTTGTTTGTCCTCTGGAGGCAGTAACGAAAATTGAGTTTGCATACGATGAGTCGGTCGTGTACAGTATGAAGCCATTGGCGCAACGGTCAGCACAAGTGCCTCGTAAAAACACAACTGCAGTTCGAAGCTGACCAGTGACAACGATATGCCATACTGACGAGCTCTACCATGTCCAAAACTCCATCCCAGTTTCTTTTAGAAAGTACTGAACTGAGAGATTTACAGGAAGGCTGAATTTGTGAATGGCTTTAAATCTGGTTAGGCCAGAATCTTCTACTGTGGCCTATAGGGACAAAATCTAACTCAGGGTGACTCTTAGTTTCCATAATAATCGATCTTACTTAATCTACTGTTTTGGTGTGAGTTGTTTCTTATTAGACTCACTGCTAAGTCTATCGGTGGGCACGCGAGTGTGTGTGTGTGTGTGTGTGTGTGTGTTAACGCAGATGCTGACCTCAGTCACTGTAGTCCATACAGCGATAACCTAATATTTTCACGCTTCGCCGAGCAACATGGAAAAAAAGGTTAACATATGTTTTCTTGTGTTTTGGAGCACTGTGTGCAGGATTTCACTGAACAGGCTACAATACTGGATATCCACCAGACCGTGTCGGACTAAAACAACTACAGGCTCCTTTCGCTCTCATACAACTATTTTATTGCAGATTCAGTGGCGAAGTTTGTAATTTAGTCAACCCTATCCAAGCTGACCTTAACCTAGCAGGCCGTAACATTTTCACACTATGCTTTGTTAGGTGAGTCGATTTGGCGGGCTATGCCTTTTTCAATTTAATTTCCTCACTTTGGTTACCGAATTCTTCGTGAATCGCGTGTTTAACACAAATCCTCAGGCCTTCTGTTACGATTACTCGATCCACTTAGTCAAACTCGTCGGCTGTGAAAAAGTCACATTAGATTTTGAATAGTAGGTCATGAGCAAAAACCCGAGAAAATCTGTAACCATGATGAGCATCTCAGTTATTCAGTGAAAAACACTGAAATGTCATATGACTGGTCAGTGTAGACATGACGTGTTAACTGATATACGCTTCACCTTGGAGCATGTACTGTCGTACTGTATGCGAAGCTCCTTAAGGGTTCATTGATCAAACGGACATAGACCTGTGCTATATTATCGTTGTTTTGTAGACCTGAGATTGAATGAACCCCCTTAAAATCTATCGAAAACTATCGGTGAAAAACCTGAGTGTTTATCCTCATGCTTAGCTGGTAAGATAGTCTTGCTGTCCAACCTCGTATGAGTAGACCTTTAATTTAGCGAACCAGCAGGGATCAGCCTGAATAATCCTGGATAGATTATGCATTCAAACAATCATAACTGAAAGTTTAATTGACCGTACACTTTTGTAAGCAGGTTTTATATTTTATAAACCCATTAGAGAGACTGTCCACTTTAAGATACGTTTTTCCAGGTAACCGTTCTACCTCACTAGATGAACACTTCTCAGTGGGTCCACTCCGCCATAAAAATGGTCAATAGTTACCTGAACATAAGAGACTCTGAAGTAGATTTTTCACCTGTTCCACTGATACTAACCAGTTGAAAGTTGTTTCACAATCTCCTCATACGGTCGTATCGTGGATCACTCTGAGATTCTTGTCAACTGCAGGTTCGTTAGGCAAAGTAAGCCATCGAATTTTCCTAATTACGTGAATTGAATGGATGTTAGTGTCGCGTTAAGAACGTAGGGAATGCTGATGCAGATAGCTTGAAAGATTAAGACCAGTAAATATTTCATTTCATAGTAAACATTACGATTCTGGAATGAACTTCAAGTTACCTAACAGGATTTCTTTCGAGTACTTCGGTTTTCCATGGACTAACTGCTGAATCCTCTGTCCTTTGACCCACTTCCCTAATGAGATTGAAGAAAAGGGTAAGGACAAACAAAACCAGTTCCAAACTAATCGAGGTTGTTGTGTTAAGAATAATGTGGATTTGTCTCATCTAGTCAAGCAGTGCAAGCAGAGTATCACGTAAGACGTCAAGTCAGTAATACGCCTTAGGAGCCGGGAGAATTAAATCCTGAACTTTTTACGTGTTCACATCATCATTAGTTAGAGAACAATTTGGCAAGTGTGGTTGGGTCAAAAAATAACGATCAGTGTAAAGTTCTTGAAAAAGATGGAGAACGTTCTCAACCCGTACTACTTGTAGCAGTCCACGGATTCAGTTTCGTGGTTAGTTCAAAATTAATCAGGCTGGATTTGTGCGAACGTTGAGCTGACTAAAAGGCAGTAGTGAAATAGTAAGGCGAGGTGTTTTGCAAGCAAACATTCCTCTTTCTTACACATCAACACAACTTCTGAGCTTTATTACAAACTTAACGTCATTAAGTTCCTGTTTTGTCTTATCTCCCTCAAAGTTTACAAGTATGTCGCTGTTAGTAGGTTGTCAGGCTTTTATTGGTAGTTCTGAGGTTGATAGACAAATTTTACTATTTTTGATTCTAGCCAATTTCGGTTTTCCCCAGACGTTGGCATCCATTATAGTTCGTCGACTCACTGCAGCTCGACAGACAAACATTAGGGGAGAACAGGCAGGGTTTCGTCCTGGGCGGGGATGTAGAGTTCACATTTGTACTCTTCGTCAAATTCCGGAACAGCGTCGTGTATATCGCCGGCCAACGATTGTTGTATTTCCCGACTATAAAGGTGCGTTTCATTCAATAGATCGATCTACACTTCTAGAGTCGCCTAAACACAGAGGTGTGCCAACGAATTACACAAACATGCTGTCGGCGCTTTATTTCCGTACTTCAGTTTAGGGTTTATGGTAAAGTGTCTGACAGTTTCAGCACCATGGGCGCCATACGCCAAAGCTGCCCACTTTCACCAATGTTTAATTTTGCCATAGGCAGAATAATACAGGATTGTCTCCAGCACTTACAAGATGTCGTTATAAACGTTCTACCCGATGGAAGACTGATTAGTCGTGATTATGCAGACAAGATGTTTCTGTTTGACGACTTTCTTGCTGCGCATACAATGCTAGACACCGTTTCGGAATGCGCTTTGCAGTCTCAAAGTGATTTGGCAAAATTGTTTTAACTGTGTAGATTAAATGTTGCAAAATGGAGTTATGGAAGTTGTTGACCTACTTGTCTACCTGAGCAACCGCACTAGTGGCTGCGGAGATGTAGGGAATAAAGTAGGGGCATATACCTCTGAAGTTATAATGATACTCGCTAATCTCGTACTCCTCTGGTGATATAGAGGCATCTCTGCGAGGCTTGAGAGTCACGTATATTGGGTGACATTGATGGCTGTATTACTTTCCAGTAAAGAAAGCTGACTGCTCAGGATAGAAGACGTCAGTCCTCTTCGGGTATTTGACCACTGATCTCTGTGTTAGATCGCTCGTATCGGGTGGCACCAACGAGGAGACAACGAGGAGGCTGGAAAGCGAGTATTTCCCAATGACTGGCAAGCGAGCTTTCCGTTCAGTCCTCACATTTGCACAGACTTAGATGGTTAGGCCATGTGTAGAATATGTCAGCTGGTCGTCTGCCGCACCGAACATCCCTTACCCATGTCGCGGTCTACTGGCTTCAAGCGCGAGATAGATAGCTGATGACCAGACGTATAGAAGTCAAATCGTTTACAAAGGGGTCAGTCACTGTAGGTCGGGTTCCTCTCCTGGGATGGGGACTTCGTGATTCATAGAGTCGCTGGCCTGAGACTTTTGGTGAGATGGCGGCTAATCGAGCTCAGCGGCATGAATGTTTTCATTGTTTGACCGACTTGTCTGTGAAGTAATTGAACTTACTGACAAGAGGCAGTGAAAGCTATAAGGGAATTGTCTCGCTGATTATGCCTTACCTTCATTTACAGCTCAGTTGTTTGCTTTTAAGGTGTAAGCACCTTGGTGTTGAATATTTGAACATCGTCAAAGCTATTTTTAGTGGTTAGGTCTCATTCCGTTCTCTTTTTGCATCCTCTTTTTCTAAATAGCGTTTGCTTTTTTCTTCATGGTTGTACATTAGTTATGTATCAGTGTGAATAGTTAATGTGTTACTGTCTATGATGATGATGATGACAATAACCACAGAGACTTTCGAACGGGGAAATTAATCCGAACTTTTCTATTTCATTTGGTGATTAGATAAATCACAATCTTAACGATGGGTCCGTTATAACATTTCTGCTATGACTGTTATAACGGTTTGGCTAACTTCCCAATGTTAGCTACTTAACTATCCAAATTGAAGCTGGGCAAACTGAATCCTCAAGCGAATTTGTCACAGCTGCTTTTGTATACTGTGAAAGTGTACTACAAAGATTCAGACAACTTATTCGAAAAACAATTGGTAAACTATTCATAATAAACCACAACTCTCCGTTTATGTTTTCGAAAGATTAGAAATTTTCCTGACACAGTTCGATGTATGAGTTATCAGATTTTGTCATGGCTAGCTTAGAATCCACGTTGCGCGAAAGAATGTCAGGACCGATGTTGTACAGACGCAACGCAGATGACACCTCAGCCATCATCACTGAGTGCTCAAGTAATGCAAATGTGTTATTCATGAAGTTGAATGGAGCCTATCCGAACTCCAAACCAGCGAAAGATAAGGACGTAAGTGACCGTCTTCCGTACATGGATACCCTAATCATTCAAAAGTCAAACGACACAATAGGAAGATCTGTGTACAGGAAACCCAACTGAACAGCACTATATACGTGCTTCCAGAGCATCTGTCCAGTGCAATATAAGGAAAAACTAATCAAAACACTTTTCCACAGAGCATGGAGGACAATCTACCACTAGAGTTAAACTCACAGACGGATACTCTATAGGTAAATGGTCATCCCTTATGATTCAGTACGAAGCGCAGCAGCGTCATTACCCTCAAGACTACAGGTAATGAAGGCACTAAAGGATAGCGCGTTCTTAGAACTCTCGTTTCCAGGAGACGGCTCGTCATCGACGACAAGAAATACCAAGTTACTTATCAATAATTTTGTATCAATGCTCATTAGTGGCGTTGGTGAATTCCAGCGTGAGCTGGTCGAACAATTCTGTTCGCGCAGTCAACTGGCTGGATTATTTGATGGATTTCATATGACACAGTTAGCTGGCTGGGTAACTGGGTCCAAATGTGAAATTTCTGAGCTTCCTTCATAGCTTCGTAGCTCAACTGATAGAGCATTTGTCGCTTTTGGGCATGCTGTTTCTGTCGCTGGTTCGAATTCAGACAGAGCCTGGATTTTTCGCAATTGGATCTCTTCTAACTTATTGAATCTGCCTGGCTACATATCAGTAAGACAGGAAATGTCTGTCAGCTGGTGAATCCAGATCTTATAAAGCTGCAAAACCAGGCGTAATACCATGGATCAGAACCACACCAGTCACTTCGGCTATGGAAAAACAGCTCACGTCCTCTATATTCCGACTTTTTTTACGAACATTCGTATAGCTTCAGTATAAGCTACATTGGGAGGACAGACCAAAAACCAGCCTCATGTTTCAGGCAGCATGTTTCAGAATGGCTGAAAACACAACTAGAAACACAGAGTACCGTATAACTGACACAGATAACACCTTACATCATAAACAAGACATAAACTCAAAGTTCCTGTCAAATCCTGTAACTTTTCGGAGAAACCGGAAACGCACCCCTTATTCGCTGAGAGTTTGACTTCCAAACACTATAATCCCCTCATAGGCACTCGATAACAATGTATACTGATGTTACGTCTACTCTGGTAGTAAGTGTTCCTGTATTTTTGATTTACATTTTCGTGTTCGTCTCTTTGGTCCCTCAAGCCATGACTTCCGCCGTGTGCAATTTTGACCGTTGTTTAAGTTCAATTGCATGTTCGTGTGTGGTCAGATTGTATGAAATGCAACTCCACAGAACATCACACTATTTATATCTTCCCATCACTTTATTCGAAAACATCAGTAATATGAACTGGCCATCTCAGGTTGTTACTCAAGGTAATCTCCAGACATTTATTGTGAAGGTTTAATAGCTACAAGCGAGTGTATGCATCAGAAAGCCTCCCGTGTTGATTCTGTTTCATAAACGAAAACGGTATACCGGCACATTTTATGGTAATGTGACAAGTTATGCGACCGACTAATCTGATAGCTCCGGCAAGCTGTCCAACAGAGCAAAAATAGAAAATCATGTTCAGCGGTTGATGCCCAACAATATGCCGTCTAGATATTTGAATACGTGTAGTAGTGAGCTGGCGTGTACGTGATACATTGTAAAGGTAAGAATAGAGTTTTACCCTGTAGAACATCAGGAACAGTGATGTGCGTCGCTGATGCTTGACCATCGATTCGTCATTTAGTATCGTAAACCTGAGTGTTGAGACTTGAATTCCAGATTCTTTGAGGGGATGAAACAGCACCTTCCTATCACATCGTTCCGACGTACCGTTGTAGTTGAGTATCATGCAAAGCATTAAGAGCTGAACGTGACCAACCACAGGTAAACTGATTGCGATAATTGATAATCCCCGTAGCCTTCATAAAAAAACAAAGTTCCCGTTAACCGACTGTTTTCGATCAATTCTCCTCTCTGACCGGTACAATTATATAAGCTTACATGATGAGCTGGAATGCTACTGATCAAAGATTAATGAGGGGACAACGTGATTGGATAAATTAGTAACAATACTTCACTGTGGGTACGAACACAAACGAAGTCAGCTCTAGTTAGCCAGTGTTAATCAGGCTGGGACAGTAGAACGGGGACAAATTGTTTCACAGGTTGGGCGGCCGTGTCTGGCCAATGAAGCCCCAGGGTTTGAACGAATGGCTCACGTTTATTTCAAGTTGACCATCACTCACATTTGATCACAGCCTTCGCATTCAGATAGACTTTCCAGCCGGCCTCCTTCGAAAAGAAGCACAGATCCGGGTGAACTAGTCGGATTGCGACCGCTTCGGTTATCGACAGGATGTGGCATTTGACCTTTCGCAGCATGATGGCCGGGACAAGACGGACGGTACGAAATACTGCCTTCGTACCTGTATGTTGTTTACAATGGATCAAATGGGCCAGAATGAATGAAGTGATGTGTTCTGTTGTCCCATAATGAAGCTAAGCAGGATAGTGTGCACGTATTCTTTCAGAAAAACGCCTAGTAATTCGACCTATATATCACGAAACAAAGGAACAGTTAAATGAATAGGCACGTTACCTTGCAAATTCAGTGTAACCACTCGTTTCGAGTGAAATGAGACAACAGAACTAGTGACATAATAAATCGTGTTGATAGCATTGGTGTGTTGATGTGATATCAACATTGCTGCTGCGTCACCCTTCAATAGCAACGATAAGCGGACGTCCTTCTTATTGGCAATGTCAACTAAGGGTCACGGTTTTCTATCCTGCATGTTGCTGTTGAGGAATAAAAATGTTACAAATCTCGAAGCAAAAATTTATGTAGCCAGCCAGCTGGCCACAGCAGATAGACCGATCTGCGTGTACAAACAAACCCAAATCGGACAAAGACATCATCTCTTTAAGTCTGCTGTGCTTGTCGGTAAAAGACCGCTAATGCCTGATTCTGCGAACTACACAACGAGCGAACTGTTTGTACTCTGACATACCCTACGTCATGAGATAGCTCCACAACAAAGTGGTCACACTTGTTAATTGAAGTGTAATGGTGAACCGCGAAAATGTATGCATCGTTGAAGAAGGTAGAATCGAGAAGATCGTCCAGTGATGTAGGAAATTTCGTAAAGCTGTACAGGACATTTGAGAGGAATAACGTCAAATCTAGGCGGAAAATACAAACTGGTTTTGAAGGGTGCAGTTTGTTCATTGCTTCCCTTGTACAACGACCGCCCCCTGGAAACAAGAACTGGTCGCCAAAGGAGAGTGAACGCGGTGAACATGGGTGCCACGTTCCAGTTTTAAGGGACTATTTTTCATAGTAGTACTCCATAAACAACAGCTCTTACACCTTAAAGAACCTTTTTACCGTCTCATTTCTATCGTGCAGTCTCTTTAAATGTTTGTTACTCATTGGTCGTCTCTATTAAGCATACCGCATAAGTAGGTTGGAGAACTGTCGATAGAATATATCAGTGCAAATAAGCTAAGTTTGATTGTTAGACGGAATGTCTTTGTATTCGAGCTGTGCTCAGCTGTGGAAGCTTCCATGTTCTCACTGGTTCAAATTTGTCGGTTCTTTCCTGGAATCTTCGGTACATGGAACACTAACATCCAGATAACCATAAACAGGCGAATAGGCAGACCAATGAAATACTGCAAACTTACGAAATGTGTGTATAGTTGACTGCAACCACTGCATCATTGTTGATGTGTGCCCCAAATCGATTAACCCTTTGTTCATCCAGTTAGTCATTAAGATGACGAAACCGAATATCTTGTGGCATGGTAGAATTATTAACGTGCCTACATCATCTCAAGGCACAATTATCCAGCTGGCTGCGTGAATTAATTCAGTCTGAGATTAACAGTGGACAGGCGAAAAAGAATCTAACACCAAACTGTCCTTACCGCTTCCACCGTCTTTGAATGATAATTCGGAAGGAGCTATTTCTGTCATACAGATCCACAACCGGAATACTACACATATTTGGAGGTCGTAGACGTGTTGATCTGTTTGATGCTTTCGTAATTATGAAACGCGGCGTTTGCAACGAAGGCCTACAATTTCGTAATTCAAAATGCGACAATATTGTGTCCATGTTAGAAACTGAAAGGGTAGTGCGCTTCAAGTGGCTATGGACTGGTCGTTCAAGGGATGTGGAGGGTATTTGAGAAATTCCCTTTAGCAGACGGACTTGGGTTATAGAGTCTGGTGGCAAAAATCCCTACCCTTAGTGGCAATTGCAAACCTACAACTCTGAAGTGGGCTTGACGAACCTTTTAGAGGACTCAGAAAGCTTCACTTAGGTAGGACGCACTAACTCCGGAAATAGCCTCTACTGAACCTTTACGAAGCCATGTCGACAGATTTACACGATTCTTTTCCCACTGACGCTTTGTGGTTCTCTCATTCTAACCGGCATGACAACAACAGGTGAACGAATCGGATTTCGATTACGACACTACTGAGGAAGGCCACCGAGGTGGCTGAAACGCAAAGTATCACAACTTGCTCGTAACGTTGTTATTCACGATCCATTTATCAATAAGTCTTCAAATGTTGCTCGTATCGGGATACAGCACCGATAGAACAGTGCTACATAATGTTCCGAGGCGTAATACTCCAGTCGGGTAACTTTCCTATGATCTATGAAAGCTACACCGTGTCAGTATTCAGCTGTCTGCATCTGTCTATCGTTATCTTAATAGTTGCTTATCACTGCTTTTTCACACGGGGTTCACCATATTCATAATTGATCATTGGAATGATAACCCATTCCACTCTTCGTAGCCAGGAAAACACACGACTACCCTTGAATGTGATGCACTGTTTCAAACTTGCATACCAATTCGATTACAACAGTCTTGAGAAAGGCCACCCGAGGCGACTGAAACGTAGAGTACTACAACTTGCTCGTAACATTGTGTTAAATTCAGTCTATTTATCAAAACTTAGACAAGCCACCTCTTGGGGTGGGACACCAGTACCCGGTATGTGATGAACGACAAAACAACATAAGCCGCAAGATGGTCAATCCTAATTGCATTTGACACACCAAGGATGATAATTTCATTGGTGACTCCACTGCCTTATGAAAGACTACCTAATCAAAACTGATAATCACCAGAGATTTGGGGTTTCTGTTCACCACAAGCCAACCCATCCTGGTTGGTATCTGGGCTTCAACTCGTGGCATTCACTTGAGAACAACAGGACAGTCGTCCAATTTCTCGTCAACTAGACCAACAAGATTTGCGCCATTGGCTTCTCCAATAGAGCGAAGATATCGCGGGTTGAATAAGTGCTAGCTGCCAACCCCTGTCCAGACGCCAAAACGCGATTGAACGTGTCGGCTATGAAAGAAACTCTGGAGATCGGATCTTTCCGGTCTATCGTGCGAACATCACATTATGAAGGGTACTCTGATGAAAATGGATTCAGTCTTCTCTGGGCAGATCATCCTGACCGTTGTTCTGTTAGGTGAGATCACAGAGTGATTGCTAGTGCAGCCTAAGAATCCGTTCTCTATAAGTGAACAGACAGATTACACCTACGAAATTAAATGCGATGATCGCGACACCGTTTGCATTGGGGTAATGAGAAGGCGACTTCCTTCGCTGGTACAGCGGTAGTTCACTCAGAACCGCCCCAACTTGCGCAGCCTATCTGGATAGGGTAGAAGATAGGGTAGAGGAGTGTTTTAACCCATTGGTTGGTTATACGTTGTATCCCTTCAGCATGGATAATGTCCATCACGAACAAATACGGCAAACTTAGATGTTTAACTCGAGATGTGGAGGCATTGAAGAACTGAAGATAACAGTGGAATAGTCTGAATCAAACCGTTCAAACTTACTTTTTGTTGAAGAATCGTCAAGGCGGCTACAAGAGTAATCATTCGGTGCACCAGATCGATTGTATTCATGATTACAAAAGTGGGAGACAATGACCATCTACAGAGTGTATCAAACCGGTAGGATGTTTCCTAAAATGAGTGTCGGAATGTCATTACTTAGATCTTCACTACTTACAGTTCTGGTGAAACACGACTTACGCACATCTAGTCAGCTACAATTCTACCACTATCATTGTAGTGATCCACATCGTCTATGTTAAGTGTGACCTTGATATCGTAATTAGACTGACGTTAACTGCAATCCGTATCCATTTTCACCTGAATAGGATTTTATGGAATATCATTCCCAATAAAAGACTGTAGTGAATGGTGAATGTCGAAGTCAGTTTAGCCTCAGGACAATGGCACAGATAAACACTATTAGGGATGAAAAGAACGCTGAAGTTCAGCGTGTCACTGAAGGAACTGCGGACACGTATCTGGTTACAGGCACCTCCTACTCCAAACGTGAGGTAATTTCTCGTTTGCATTTGTAACTGACCTTCCCTCGGCTGACTCCGTTCAAACACTGATGCCAGCGATAACACACTGAACTACTGCATACCGTTTGTCAGGATTTACTCCTTCGATTTATTAGGTGTCGAGGGAACTAAAGGGAACGTATCTGTCAGATGGTCACCGAGGCTCGAAAATGTTCAAACTGAAATTTCTCATCCGGGGCTAATTGAAAAAATTAGCGCATGACAGCAAAGCTTTATATTTGAAAGAAATAAAAGTCGCTATCAAATTACGATGCGGAAACATTTTTGCACTAGCACTGGTCATAGGTGAAGTCTCTTTTTAAAAGGCTAGTTTATGTGTGAGCAAAAATGTGAACAGCACTGTGATCACCTACTTTTAGTGTATGCGCAAAAATGAAGTGTAGTCTAAGAGGATAGTTAGTGCAGGAAATCGGTTACCAGCTGTGAAAGTACACCGCGACAATCCTATATAGTTTGCGGTTTCTGCTTCTAGATAAGTGTGTCACAATGATCGACACCGACGGACGCCGGCCAATAACCGCCACCGCAAGCGGCCTGCATTGCCCTACTTGCGGTTTCGCTCACCTGCTTCCTATCCAGTGTAAACTCGAAGTACTAAGGCCAAGGTACGTGTGAGTGGAGCAACCCTACATACTGTTATCCACAGTTGATACAGTTTCGGATTGCCGGCCTAACTAATTGTCATGAGTGAACAACCAGATTATCACGTTGTGGTACGTAATCTAACAATCTATTTGATTGAGGGTTTTAATTAGGAAACTCCTATCGGTGACACGACTACCTGACAGTAACATCTTCACTTTGCTTAGGACGGTTTAAATAAACTCTCGATAGTTGGGGCTACCAATGAGTGAAATATAAACTACGGAAAAGACTACGTATTTTTAGCAAAAGCTTTCTGATCAGTTCGACTAGGTTAAAAAGACCAGGATTTGCAGTTAAAAAACCAATGAAAAGCTAAGAGCGGCGTTGTGGACAATAACGGAAATTACATGAAAAACGGTTTGCTGACTACTCTTAAAAAATGAAGACAACAAAAAGAACGTAAGAGATCAAACTGAGAGCACTGGTAATAGCCTATTTTCCTAAGTGGAACGACTGAATTAAAGCGGGTGCTCAAACTCTTGGAAGGAAGAAACTAACCGATACCATTATCTCTGTGATAGTTTTGATCTACCCAAAACCTATGAATCTAAGTCACCAGTCTTCCTGATCTTTGATATGATTAACCCACTACTCCATAGTTTAGACAAGTGGTTGATGGAATGCCAAGCATTTGCAAGGAAACTGCAGTCACAAAAATAAATTGTTGTAAATTTTGAGTCAATGTTGAGGTTTGTAAATCTCGGAGGTTCGAGTGGTTTCTGAAGACGTCCCGTCATTGTATACAAAATACCACTTTCAGAAGCAATACAATTACCGATAAGTAGTGGAGTACTTGGTTAATACAAATCGAGCATCATTCACGGTTAATCGCCGGCTTCGCATCCACATTTATTTTCTGAAAGGAACTGACCTAATATTATATCTGAATGTGAAATTTATGAGCAGATGTGAGTGGCCTTTGATTTATAAACCAGTTGAACATTTCTGAATCTGCTGGACAAACTATAATGAGTTAAGGAATGATCATGGAATGAACACCCTGACTCTCAAGATCATCAATCTAGTGTTTTCCCACTTCGTTGTACCTATAAAGTGACTAGATTAAACAGTTTAGAACCATCAGCCAATTAAAAAAGTGGAATTCACAAGCTGTCTTGAAAACAAAACTCTGCCTCATCATGAAGTGTGACTCAAGAAATCGATAACTGCAGTGCACATTTGATTACTGTAATCCGTGTCACTATGGCACACTGAGTGGAATTGTAGTTGCTTTAATTTTCTGTAGTAGTGTTTCCTTGGCAAGTCATACATTGAAAACTTTCAAGTGATACACTGCCGTGGCAAAATTTCGACGCTATTCTCTTGGTTTTTATCTAGGTCATATGGGGTAATATTTTGATAGAATTTTGGCCGCGCTAAGCCCTTTTCTGTCTCTTATCTTGGGCCTGACAATAAATTGCATGACAATAACCCTCTCTAAGTTTGTGCCATTCGCTTTGTGGTTGGTTCAACTCAACCTAAATGAAAAGTTCTCTACGTGCACTAGTTGGATATTTTGTCCAAACCAACCTCATCTGTGACATTATTTGAAAATGTAATATATGATAATGAATTTCTAAATAATGCTAATCTAAACCACCAAACTCCTGTAATCCGGATTACGAAAAATGACGTGAATCCCGATTTTTAAAATCTGTTCAATGAAAATCGTTTTCTAGTGCCTGGTTCGTCAAGCCACCATGAGAGACTTTTGTTAACATCACTAACTCGTATTTGGTGTGAGATTTACCTGAATTCTTATAAACCCCTGTTTGCAAAGGATTTGCACACGAGAAAACTTATGTTGGAAGATTAAGGCTTCCTCTTGCTGTGTATCTGAATACTCGTCTCATCGCAGACGGTAACTTTGTGTTTATGTAGAGGTTTATCAGTAGTCTTTCCGTCAGTAACCAATTTACACAACATTCATAGTAACCGTGGCTACAACCGTTCAATTTCTAGTGGAGTGTCTGTTTCAGCCGTCCCAGAAGCTTCCAGGAAATTTCACCTGTAGTTTGTCAACTGACTAAAACTTCTTAGTCTACGTCAGAAATGTGGTGATGGCTTGATTCTCAGTCACCATTTTGATAGGACTGTCTACCCCGTGTAAGGTGAAAGTACGTGAGGTTTACACTTCCGTGTTCAATTTCTAGCGAAAGCAAGTAGTCGGCTATAAATAACAATTTTAACGAGTCCATCAAAAGCCGGTTACCACTTCCATGCAAGATACTCCCATCAGGACGACGTTTGTTCTAGGAAGAGTACTGTAGACCAGTACAAAAAAGCACACATCTAATTTCGCGTATTCTAATTGCTGTTGATCCGGCTGTTTCACATGATGCAATCACCCATATCGTATATAATGTATCATGATTCCATACATTTCTGTAACGAAAAATATATTGGGCTAGAAAATTGGCTAGACTACTGTAAAAAATGCACAATCCAATAATCACATCATGTACTGTATCAGACTTTCCGAATAACTGTTGCAGACTAGTACTCGGGTGCTGTGCTAAAACAGAACACTAGTTTCCTATGCCTTTACGTAACCAGTGCACCGCAGGCAGCCACTATTATTGACCGCGCGTCACTTATTAGTTTTTGGCCTGAAGCAATCATCACTGATTTCTTCAACGTCATTGATGTGACTAAAACGTGGTGACCGCTCTGGTTCGCTGAGACTGTTGCTACTCGCAGATGGTAACAACTCCTCTGCTAGCAGAAAGACTGAGCCGTCAGACTGACGTGGGCGTAGTAAGTGAACCATTTCATTAATGATATATGTGTGTATTACACTTCTGGCAGTGAAAAGCCTGCCGCAACAGGGTAACGAATCTTCGCTTCCTTTCGCCCCAGATTTGCTGGAGTTGCAGGGGACGATTGGTCAACTGCGCAACGGGAAAGCTGCAGGCGAGGATGGGCTGCCAAGTGAGATCATGAAGAATTGCTGGCCGACGTTGGAACGTGCACCGCTTTCGTTGGTCCACCCTATTTGGGAGTACGAAGCGATGCCGCAAGACTTCAAGGACGCCATTATCGCACCCTTGTTCAAAGGAAAGGGTAGCAAGCAATGCACCGACGGCTATCGAGGTATCAGCCTTTTGAGCTGTGCAGGCAAGGTGCTCGCCAGAATCCTCCTGAACCGACTGAATGCAAACGTTCTGGAGATGAATGTTCCCGAGGAGCAGTGTGGATTCCGGGCTAGTCGGAGTACTATCGACCTGGTGTTTGCTGCTCGACAGCTTCAGGAGAAGTGCCGAGAACGGAATCAGCCCTTGTATGCCCTGTTCGTGGACTTCACCA
>QNGE01000883.1:131417-206852 GCA_008508345.1 Paragonimus westermani
CACGTTGAGGTATTCGGCCGAGCGTTCGAAAACTCGCACCTCCGACCTGACAATCCACCACAATTGCAGCCTCTCTCTGTTCAGTTTCCGAGAGATAAGGGTTTCCTTTTCTTATTAGCCAACCAACTGGCTAACCAGCATTGGCCGACAGGACACAAAGGCCCCACTGGCACATCTCCCGGTTTTATTCCTTCGGGTTTACACTGGATAGGTGGGGTGTGGGTGGAACTGCATGTGGTGCAGCGCAAGCCAATTGAAATGATGGATAAGTGCAGGCGTCTTTTGGCTTCGGTCACTGTGACAGGCTAATCCGAATGGGATGCCGCCAGCCGTGAACAAGCCTGCAGCCAAATAAAAAGTAGGTTTGCTAATAGGTTCGTAGGTTGCATTACTTACTACGTAGAGATAATTTGGCAGTGACGCACGAATATATGAGTATGCAGCAAAAGTATAGTTATGGTTGCAGCATTGCTGTCCTCTGCGTACAGAAAGGGTGTTAAAAAAGTTACCCTCAAGAAAACAGCGCTCCCACTGCCCAACGGTTGGCCGGGACAGCCGGCGGATTATTCCGTAGTGTCAAAAAAACCCGCCTGTTGCAGCTCTCAATACGTTTACTGCACATAGTAGTCATCAGAATTAGTCGTCGACGTCATATTTACTTCGCCACCCAGTCGGGGTGGATCCTCACTGTCAAGTGAATAAGATGTTCAAATCAATGGCTCCGGGTAGGTTACCCCAAGAAATTTCTGTATTCTGTTATCTCTGACCACAAACCTTCCAGTCAGTAGCTCCAGGTGGGTCCCCACAAGAACACCCTATTTCTTCTTGTTCCACATTCAAACCGATGAGTCAGATGCTCAAGCTAAAGTCCTATATGCCAATCTCAGATACTGCTGTGGACGCATGACGATCTGCGTCAGGAGTGTGCCCTGGTCGATGTGCCAAAACGCCGCACTGCACCAATCGCCATGAAAATGAGTCGTTACGACACCGGCGTCCCAGTCTTGAATGAGATAAGGCTTGTAGGCCAAGGTAAGTCCCCGTCGAACAGCTTACCCGGCAGTAGGTGCTTGGAAGAAGGATACCTTTTGCAGTACTTAACCCTATCATTTAACGATAGACGAGCCGCGTGGTCCATCGGATATGGGCGATATCACTTTGTGAGCTCACCCACGGAACAGCTATCACCATTAGCTGGACTACGTGATCACGCAACAGCTTGACGTTTGTGAAGTGTTTACCAAACGAGTGATGCGCCAGGCTGAATGTATCATAGGTCGTAGGTTGGTCATCATCATCCAGACAACAGCAGAAATTGGATGCTAAACGATTGGAGAACTCGTAGACGAGTATTGTATTTCAGCGTCTATTTATTGATCCGCTGAAAGGTGCTTCAGTATCCACTACCACTGACGGTATGTGGCAACACCTTAGGGAAGAGATTGTAGGTAGCAGTTACCAACCAGATAGCAGTCCAGCGTCGAAAATGGTTAAATCGGTTCAATGACAATGATGCAGTTACCTTGGGTATGATGAGATAGAAGAATGCAGCGTCTTCTGCTTTCACAATGGATTTAGGCGAGGAAGACAAATGACACACGTCTCGGAGTGTTCGCTGTCAAATCACCGAACGACTATTCATATTCACGAATGACTGCTAAAAGAACCAAGGGAAGTTGATGCATGTCTACACCGCTCAGCGGCAACAGTGGTAGTTATACGGCTTGTTTAGGGTAAATTTCGATCTGTCCGCTTTGACTGACGATGACCTTGGCTTTTCGTGAACTTAGCCGGAGGCCGTCATGAAAGTCTGACTCAGACACCTTGATAGGCAATCCAACCTTCCTGCTATCATTGACTGACAGACCATGAATGGCTTGTGAAAATAGGAAGTCAAAGTTTCACTCGCCCCTACCCTAGATTTGCCAGAGACGCAGACAGCTAACGTACAACTTCGAAACGGAAAACCTCCAGGGTACCGTAGATTGTCAGTGAAAATTCCAAAGAATAAAAGACCATTTTTTAAAACCTGCTTCGCTCCAGATTGTTCACCCCATCTGGGAGCAGGAAGTCGTCCTTCAAAAGTTCAAGAATTTCTTGATCGTGCTTCTGTTTGGAGGTAAGTGTAGAAAGCACGACACTGACAGCTGTCGGAGTGTTAGTCTGCTGAGGTTTGCGAGAAAGATGGTAGCAGCAATCTTACTGAAGCAACTCATTGCGGAAGTTTGGAAGGCCAATGCCCCTGAGATGCAGTGCGGATTCCAGACGAGGCACGGTAAGTTCGACATGGTGTTCGCTGTTCGGCGGTCCCGAGAAAAGTGCTGTGAACGCAATCAGTCACTGTTTGCTTTGCATGTAAATCTTACCGAGGCCGATGACTTCAGTGGATCGTGAGACGCTGTGAAGGATGCCTGGTAGGTTCGGATGCCTAGGTAATTTCGTCTATGAAGTCAGTGCTGTATGTGGGTATGAAGACAAATACACAGTCACGTGGATCGGTGGCTGTTGATTTGGAAATGGCCGTTGTCTTGAGATATAGTCGTATCTTAACCAGCACTCTACTGCAGTACTAACAGTTGATCTTCAGAACTCTGAAGAAGTCGCTGAAGTTGAATATCGAATGGGTGATCACGTGCTGAATAATCGGTGTTTTGATGCTCAAAGTCGGTTACGTAACTCAACAATGCGCATGTTTTTGTTCGTACCTAATAGTGCGCTAGTTGCATACAGCGACGAGGAATTCCAGCGATTAACTCCGGCTTTCACGGCCGCGGCATTCAATTTTGGTTTGGTTATCAACACATTTTGGACGTTCCCTTCAACCGTCTGCACCGGAAATCCGCATCAGTTGAGACTACGTAGATAATTACGCAGGTATGGAGAAGGCCAGCATCGCTTTCGGACGTATCGGAAGAAGTCTCTGAAAAAACACAGCCTGAGGATAAAAATCAGGCTGCTTGTCTACCTCTCAATGGTGATGTCTACACTGCTGTGCTGCAAGGAAATCCGGCCATTGTATTAGCCGGACGTACGTTGTTTGAGTTGTTTCCATCTACACTTTGTAAGACGCATGCATTCTGAGTATTCCGCGGTCGGACACCGCTCCGAACACTGAGGTACTTCAACGAACAGATACGGACAGGATAGAAGCCATCTTGATGCTCAACCAGCTTCGCTATCTAGGACACGTCTGTAGAATGGGCAACAACCTGATTTCGAAACAGCTGCTGTACGAGAAACAGGAAGCAAGTAGGTGAGATTCTCTTGTTGAAAAACTAAGATGTCATGATACTATTCATTTAGATCATCCACGTTGTCATACTGATTTCAGATATTTGGAGAACTTGATATTTAACCCGACCGTCTGGAGGAATACTAGCTAGAGTCTCCGAAGGTTTAATCAGCGACAGTTGCTCAGCCTTGAACTGAAGCGTACGGCTTGCAACAGGGCTAAGTTGGCCATAGTTTGTGATGATGTGACCATATGGCTTTGCAATGAATGCGGCTGTGAATGCGCTGGCAATCTCGGATTGGTAGATTATCAGCGTACCCAGAGTACACTGTTGGTATAGTGGGCGACGAGTAGGTTAGGCGCAAGTTACGTCAATCGTATTCCTTTTTGTGTTCGCACCAACCAAAGACCTGTATCATTTTATAATTATCCCACCCTCTTTTTTGAGAACCCGGGTCATAGTGGGTTTATTCTGTTTCTTTTCTTCAACTTTTTTGGTGTAGTGTATGATGAAAGTCCTTGCTTTTCATCCCATTTTCTTTTCCTCCCCCATCCTCCCTGAAGTGTGATGATATTTACTTCCTTAGTTAACTAAGTCTTGTCCCATATTTTCAGTATTTCTCTTCCAAAATCTGTCCTTCCCACTGGCGTCAATTTATTTTTGTTTTCGAGAGATAAGGGCTTCACTTTCATACTAACCTGCTATTTTCCTAACCAGTATTGATCAGCTGGACCACAAAGGCTGCCACTCACTCACTTTCTGGGCTTAGTCCTTTGAGGTTACACTGGATGAGTGGTATGTGAGTGGAACCGGAAGTGGTGTAGTTCAAGCCACCTTTGATGAGGGTTAAGTGTCGCTGTCCTCTGGTTTCAGTAAATGTGACAGCCTAATCCAAAACCGACTCCACCAACCGTGCGTGTTTGCGTGGTATTGCATTTCGTTTCACTTATCTTGGTTGACTCTTTAACATCGGCACCAACGCTGCAATACGTACCAGATCAGAAGCTGCGGAGTTTTGCTGGTTTGCTACATTCGAATTATTTTTAACTTCACTTCGGCAAACGTCCTCTTCATTTTTTATGGTAATCGCAACTAGAAAGCTAACGTCATAAGGTGCCCTGACTAGGGCACACTAAACCGTGGCTGGCTGTTTCCTACGCACAAGTGCCTCCTGGTAGGTCAGGCTAGCGTGCCATGTCACATTGCAAACATCAGTCGACCAAGGAGCCAAAATATATTGGAATGGTGGGGCTAATTGATGTCACTCAAGTAGATCAGACACGTGTGGTTTGATGATCATAATCATGTCTCGGTGATCGTTCTACTGAGCTTTAGTGTCTGTCACTGCAGGTCCACTCACACGGTCGGTTGTTTACATCGCTGTATCAAGGTGTTTGCGTTAGACTGGACCACACAACCCGGTCTTAAGTGTCAAAAGTTGGAGTTGTGACAGCCAGGTTCCACGAAGTTCTTAGTATCCTCAGTAAAACACAAGACGAAATAAAGAATTTGGGAAGATTTGCTAGATTCAGTCAATGTAAAATCGAAGTGGTCTCCATTGCCTATAATTTTCATAAAATTTACTTTGTATTAATGAAAGTAGGATATTCGGAAGAGTCCATATAGAAATAGGCGCTGTGCCAACTACTAATTATCGTGTATTTTATAGCGCTTGCGTGTTTCACGCCATCTCTTTCGTAAACTGAACATCTGTGTTGAACCGGTCTTAAGAAACAGTCATCTCTCTTGGAGAAATCGTATGACATGGTACGATACATCCAGTCACCCATTCTGTTATACCGTCTCCGGGAATTTAATAATCATTCTATTGCCTCTTACATGAAGTAGTCGCCTAGTCATCTGAAATACTCTGTTGCATTTCGTTCGCATGGAAGACGTTATTTACCGTCATCACTCCGTTTCATTGATGATAGACTTGTGCCTAAGGAGTACGGTTTTTGTTTTCTACGATTCTGGTGATTCATACTAGTAAGATTATTTCAGTGGTAAACGATAGAGATGCATTCCAGGTTGATCAATTCATGTGTCAGAACTCGCTGACTGTTCCTTACTCAACCGTATGGCACCTCGTAGCGAAATTAAATTCCTGAAAATCCGCCCGTGAGACTTCGATGCACGTAGACAAACAGCGTCCAATCGATTGAGTGTTTCCTCACGATTTCAGAATAGGATAGAACTACCAGTGTAGTTGTTTAGAGCAAGAACATATGAGTTCGAGGAATTCATCAACTGGCTTTCCTGCCACCAAATTTTTAACAGTGCATCTTTCTGGATAGCCGGTTTACTTCGGACTGTTAGACTTAAAGGCATACTCTTGTTCGATGACATCTTCGTTATCAACTTTGTTGGGATTGTAAATTAGATTAGCGATTTCGACGTTGTTCTTAATAGAGTTGTATGTCCACTGCACGTTTAACGTACTATGCGCTTTTACCGGACGGTTTTATCGACGCAATTGTAGAGTGGTTATTTGTTCAGTTGTTTGCTAGCTGACAAGTCCACTAGCAAACTCCGACACTACCAGACGGCTTGGACGGACTTGAGTATATACTGCGAATGTTTAGTATGGCTTGCCATTCTATATATTTTATCTTAGGAATAGAAACGAACAGCTCCTTCTACTACCTTGAGGCGAGTTTAACCAAATTACTAGACGGACCGCTGAAGCAATCTATCTAAGAGAAATCGACATTGATAAGGCAATAGGCTGAGCCCAGTGGCTTTGTGCTGTTGAAGCAAAAGAAGCGTCTAGTCCACCGCTCACAACACAGTGCAAATAAAATTGGCTAAGACGATGCCTTTGGACAGATAGGCAGAAATAAGACACAAAGTGTGCCCTAGTCAGTCTCTCCCTGTCGCCCACAAAGCATTAAAATACAGCCAATGTTAGTGCGACACCGAAACAGAACAACGGCTGAATCGACCACCGTTCAGATTTGTCTTCCTGTGTTATGCTATCATAAGAAGTTTATCGAAGCTTTTGAACTCCCTTAGCCCGCTTAACGAGGAGTGCACATTCCAGTCTTGTAAAGTTAACGTTAGCAAACTGTCCAAACCACCATGGTGATTGATCGGATTTATCTGCTCGCCTTCTCATTGCCCGGTTTTACCTGCAATTTGTTTCAAATTCTAGTCGATGCCTATTATTCAATCTTTGGAACCATAATATTCGGACGATAAATTCATCAAAATCATCGGCTGTTTATGAACTTCACATGTGAACGAATTGATTTCCGACCCAGTTTCGTATACAGTCTTTCAGAAATACGATTCGAACATTCAGTTCCACGAGCAGGCCAGCAAAGTATATTTATCCAATATGTTCCTGGAACATACCTGGGTTAATGCATGTAAAGAACAGCCTAACAAATCAAACGAAACCTAAAAGCAATAAAGTGCGGATTATCTAACTTCAAACATAGTCTTAGGTTAACTTGACTAAAGCCTAGTCGAGCCGACTCAGTAGGCTGTTTGTACGCAAAAATCCCAAAAAACAAATTCACCTTGTAATAAGAGGAGAGATGCCTTTGCTATTGCCTTGTTTTTTCTTTTTGGTAAAAATAACCTCCCACGAAATCTACTCTATGTGAATGTGATGTAGCATACAATAAAACCATTTTTTCGACCGATCACACTTTTAATGAGCGCTGGACTGACAGTGTGAATCTCATCATTACCGTTCTCGAAAAACTGATGTAACAGCAATCCATTAAAAAAACATATTCAGTTACCTTTCCCTATAGCCTATTGCGTTGAGCATGTAATCACCGAGCGTTCGTAGAAGATCACAACTTCAGGTAAACATTAAATATATATACACACTACTCGGACGGAATCCAAAGAGGAAAATCTAATCGGTGCATCATTATCCAGAGTTTGCTGCGGTGCAACAGAATGGGTATATGTGGGCTAAGATGCTGTCATCCTACCCAGGTCTTGACGATAGCCGATTAACGGTGTTTCCATCTCACGAACTTTCAACTAGTAGAAGGGTATTTTATGGTGTCGGTTTTCAAGAATAATTTCAGGGCAGCAAAATGGAGATAATAATATTTGAGAGAATGCCACTTATCTGGTAATTGTTTTAGTAAACTGCAAAATTTAGTTACACGTCACTTGTTTCTGTCTGTCTTCTGATCGAAGGGTCCTTGCTTCACATTGAAGGCGCACCGGTTGAATCTCTAATTCCAGGTACTGTGATTCAGAGATGAAATCTCTGATATAATGTACATAATCATGTTTGTTAAAGGTTAGTCCTGAGATGCACTGTTCAGACATTTTAGTGATTGTCCAGAAGATTTCAGTTTGGCATGATTCGGGAGGCAGAACTGCTGCTGATTAGGGTTTAGGCTAGATTTTAGTTTTTCTGAACGGCGTTCGAATATTGTTCACGAAACAAACTTATATGAATGATCAACCCGACTAGCCCAACGCACGATGCAGCTAGTTTTGATCCGACATGACAGCTGTAATGTTCTCCTATTAGGAAGCCAGTTCCAGTTTAGGTCTCTCCCGTAGGATTCTGGGAAGTTTGGTTTTCCAATGTTCTTACATCATAAAAGTTTGTCTTGGAACTGGATGCCCCTTACTGGACTGTTCTTTCTCAGGGGCCACGACACGAGCAAATACCGTTTCACCTGTCAAAGGTTCGGTCTACGTGTTTTTTAGAGCAAAGCTTCGACTGGGTCTGTATAACTCATGATACGTTCGATTTATATTCGTCTCTATTTATGCGTACGACCACAGTAGAAACCTCTGCCAAGGCACCATTCGAACTTTTGTAGCGTACACTCATAAGTAGAATGAGAACAGCCCGTAACATCCCTTTACTCCCGCTTTGGCTGAATCTGGGAGTACAGTGGTGGGTGGACACGAAGGTCAAAGCAGAGTGCTGTAAGTATAGTATGTTTCAACTTGAGAAGTGTACATCAACAGATTCTACCCTTTGAGGAGATGTTTGAAAAACACTCGATATCACAGATGTGTCAGTAACAACTTTTTCCTGTATTGCTTTAGCCAGTCTGTTTGGATGACCTAGTGATCAAATGCGAATCGGCTTGACGATTGAGGGAAAGGACGGAGAAAAATAAAAACACCCAATGGTTTCCCTGATAAACAGTGCAATAACTGGTGGGCCCCGGTTGCAAGGGTATGTACTACGGACGAACACCAACGAGAACAAAACTCGGGTGTGGTATTCTTTGTTGAAGGGACAGAAAAATCTGCAGAAATGAGAGAAGTGCAACCATTTGTAAGTGGCCTTCATTGAATATTTTTGACGCCAACCTACAACGCGATAGACAACAATGGCGACTGAGTTACTCCAGACACCGAAAGGAACAAGCCGCTCTTGTTTGACCATTTTGACCTACCGCCAAATTTAGAAGGGACTACTATGTAAAATCCTTTTGCATCATCAATGCACTGCATCAAACTGAACGGTTTTTATAAGCGCCATAAAAGGTTTGATTTGTAAGACACATGCATACGCAGTTAGGTGGGTTAGAAACCAGCAAAAGGTCCAAAAAGACATTCTCAAGCATTTTCCGTATGGGCTTTCCAGTTGACTACTGTAGACTAATTTCCCCTTCCTAAACTGTTTTCTTCATCTGTGTAAGAGCTATTGAGACAATGCAGAAAAATGGTTGATAGTTTACAGCAACAAAATTGAACAGACTAACACTAGGTCAAGTCACGTAACATGATTAATTGGCTGACTTGAATTGACCTACTCACACGGTTTGACGTTCACGGTATTTAAAAACGTCAAAATTATTACAATCACAGTTCATCCGGGGCGGAGATTGTCATGGAAGTTGGTATACCACGGGTCAATAGATTTACCAAGTTGCATCCTTAGCTGTTACCGCTTGTGTTCAAAATGTTGTTGTCAAGTAATTATTATCACTCAATTTTATTTATCAATCAACCTTGTGTAAAGTGGTTCGTTTGAGTGCATGAAGAATTGAGAAAAGGTACGTAAACGCAACTCAAGGTAGTTGAACGAGACAGTGGTGCATGCATCGGATTTACCCGTGTAACACTTGAATCATTCTCATAAAAGTGAAGTTTTTCAGGTCATCCACATCGAGTAAATTGAAGTGTACCAAAGGTGTGTCATTTCAAATGTCGATAATTGTCAAGACTACTATCACCAAGGTTAGATTGTGGAAAAGACCTTGTGTTGTATGCTTCACATGCACCATTTGGCCAAATAATTGCGGGCTCCTACACCAGTGGTGACGAAGGAGAAATGTTTGTGACGTGGTTCGTAAATATAAACAAGACGCAGTCAGGCGGCAGAAGAAAAAATCAACTCTAGAGGATAGTAAAATATATACAGTATTTAAGCAGTAAAGCAGCGTATTGTTATAACCTACAAACACACACAGATAGGTAGACGACAAAACTAGACAAACAAACAGACATACAGGTTCGGTGTATTGTAAAAGCTACATAGACAAGTGACAAAGAAACTGCGGCGCCGACTGACTTTCTTGTGTGCACCAGTCATGTAGGATTTTGGAAGCTTCAGCTATTTCACCGTGACCACAGTGTGGGTAAACGCTACGTGGTAAGGAGTCTTCTTTAACTACTAACTTGCCCATTCCAAGTGCATGCTGAATAGAAAAATTCCTGGTTCATGTGTTGCTGGCTGATGGGAAGAGGCCTGTTTGTGGGTGTTCGTTTGGACCAAGTCACCTATCAGCTGCGAATGATAAAGTGATGAATGACTTAGCGTGGTCGAAGTTTCCGGGTAAGCGTTCATCCTGACCCCTGGTGATTTTTTTCATTACTCATCTGTGGTTGCGTTCACTAGGATTCATACTCATATTCCGGTACAAGTGGCAAATCCGTACTGTTATTTTTATATGGTGGTGTACAATGCTAAGGTTAGATTGTGGATACGACTTTGTGCTGGTATGCGTCACTGGACTATGACTGTGAGATGAAGTGTCCGTTTTGCACATTGTGCAAAAAATAGATCCAGATCACCTGTTAGCGATCTCATGGGACATAAAGAATGGTGCTTATCCTTTATGTTTATTTCGTTTTTAGCCTTCTCTAATGGCTTTCTTATACAAGTAGAATAATTAGAGCATAACAGAAGCCCAATGTGGCGCCTCTTGGTTGTCAGTGTACAATGTTTGTGCATTATTTCAAACCGCCAATTCAAAGTCAGTGTCTTCTTGCCGACTGAACTGAGCGGAGCACGCTGTCAAAAAGAACAGACATAACTCCCCGGTGTATTGACGTGACATCCACTTCACACGCTTATGTATTTCATACGATACTCGTAGTGACATTTTTTGTAACAAGCCAAATCGGATGTAAAGTGAACACAAGGCTCAGTAGCTTCCTGCTTGTTAGTCTATAAATGAATTTGCTTAGATACAGTATTTAAAGTATAAAACGGCAACTGATTACAACACTAAAAACTGCTTATGAAAACTTTTCATCTGGAAAGTCTACTTCTAATGATGAGGGATGGAAAAGTGAGGTTAGAAGTCGCAACCGTTTTGTCCCAATTTTATCCAGATGAAAGGAGAACCAAGTAACTCACATAGGTCTAGACGTCTTTCGTATTCTTATGCGTACGACAACCTTAATTTATTCGGTCGACTACATTAATCCTTCATCAACGTGGTAATCAAAAAGGTATTATCAGATACTGACATCTCCAGATTTCGGTAGCTAAACAAATAAACTAATGATTGTATATGACCAGCGCAAGAATAGCAAATGAACGTGATATCTAAATATATACTAATCAATAACAGTGACACTTATGGTGACCACGTCAACACCCTTTTAGGCACAGAATAGAACTAACGTAACTGCCGCGAATATTGCGATGTGAATGCGGAAGCCCAAACCTCGTTCACGGTCTGTGTTGTTTGTATTTATCACGTTACCGACTACAAAGAAGCAAGTCTAATTTACCATAAACCTGACAGCGGTTCATTCACTGTCTTGATGAACAACAAAGTCAACACCGAAAACTTTTGCTGGCGAATGGAGAATCAAGTTCGACCAGTTACTGAATAAAAGCCAGATGACAAGTAGCTGAGTGTAATCCAAGCTGTAGATACGAGATTCGTCCACACTGCACAAAACCGATGTTCGTTTGAGACCAAATCTAATCATGGACAAATCAGAAATTCATAAACCAACCAGATGACTTGTAAACAATCGCAACATCGTTCCCGAATCGTTCAGCTTTCGTTATCAAAAGGATTCACCTGGATAGAATAGAACTCCAAGAAACACATCGACGAAGGGTTCGAAAATGTATTCTGTTCTTACTGGTTAGTTGTTCGCTAGCGTAATTATGCATGAGATTGTATATGAATTGTGCACAGATATTTCCGGCCAGCATCTTACATTTTATGTCATATTTATTTATCCAACGTAACTGATATTGTATACGGGATGTATATTCGGTTTAATTGTAATGGAATCATATGCAGCTTGAAGGTGAGGTGTACAATGTGTAACACAATTTTACATTTCCTTACAAAGCTCTAAAGGCCAAATGTCACGTGAGATCGACCATGACAATTCTTGTACACAAAAGGTTGAGTACACTTGAGGTTTTACTGACGTGCTTCACATTTATCAACCTTATAGCCACTTGAACACTGATCGTCCATATGTCAGGTCCTCGCATGACAATGGTTGACGGCAACTCATTTTTTCTGACTACTCTACTCAGTTGACGACAGGAGGGTAAAATATAGCCTGCTATGTACAGCCAGGCAATATAAAGTGACCGGTGCCTACAAATCTCCAGTGATTGTGTATAAGTGCACCACAGTGCTATTCTTAGTGATAGAGACACTTTGGTGCAGATGTTTCGAAAGAAAACTGTGCTGGTTAATGATTACACGAAACATTTCAAGGAACTCCATTGTAAAAGAAAGTCAATCAAAAATCATTCCAAATAGTTTACAGAACTAATGCTTTCCAATTTTGCTTAACACAAGGTGGCTGAATTGCTAATGTTTGATTTTAAACCGTACCTAACCAGGTGCCAAAATGCGATAGTTTACCACTAGAGTTTCTGTTGTAATTCCTTAGATGGTTTTAACTCTCGCGACATTTTACAGGTCAGTTATTTTTACACTTATCTGTGTAGTGGCTGGATGGACCATAACTTATGGAACTGCATAGTGATTACACTCGACCAAACCCTTAGCACATAGCACAGCGTTTGAGCACAATTCAGACATCATAGATTAATAAACATATCATGGATATGGCCAGCTGACCTGCTCAATCACGTCTTTCACAGTGTTGCTATACTGTCGAAACCCGAAACTCACGGCGTTCATCAAAACTGGTTTGATCACAGATCACTATACAAATTAGTGCGTACAAAACGTGTTGAAACAAACGCAATGACCAGTTCTTGAGCAGAACACACAAGATCCGGGGAAGTAGTAACCATACCGTTCATTTAACATTACAAAGGTGGTCCGACATTATTTGTTTGCCATTCGTTCATCGGTCTCGTGAGTTTTATTGATTCTACCACAAAAATGGTTTTTCACTGGAATTGGTTGTTAACATTCAAATTTTAGGTAATGCCTTAATGGTTCGATTACGGTATCGTCTGTTTCATAAGTTACACCATCAATTTTGTCGTAATTTGTAGTTTGTTCATGTGCAAGAGAAGCAAAGTTAGTTACCTTAAACTACTTATTGTTGTCCATTAATTAAACCACGGTCCATCCACTCACTGTGGCACATACGTGACTGCGACAACTGCGCAACCGTAGTCCTCTTAGACTAAACTAAATACCGCTTCCTCTTTGTTCAAAGTACTCCGCTCCTTCGGTCAAAATGATTAATCACGACTATTGTTACTCGGTCCAAAAAACTACTCGTCTAAATCTGAGTAAAGCTTTCGTCCGATTTTCCTAACAGAAAGCCTGAAACCATTCACAGTTTGAAACATGTAGCATGTGCCTGTATTAATCCATTTTTCAGAACGGTGTTTGCATTTTACTGTCACCTTACGACACTGTGACGTTCTTTGATTCCACAAGTTGCAAGCCTATCTAAGCATACGTGAATTTTCTAAATTTTCGACCAAATCCAAAAGGCCAGTCCTTTAAGCCATTTCCCTCTTGTCGGTCTTGGAAATCAAGTATTCTTGTTCAAAATACACTTCATTCCAAACTGTCTGATTCACTGAGGTTTCTCATGGTACTGTCGCTACTTCTGACAAAGACTGTCATTAGTTCATTGCCTGGACGTTGCACAATAAAACAGCAGTAATACAACTTTCATCTTATTTGTTTTCAAAAATAATCTCATTTACTGCGAAATTTCTACCTAGTGAATCAAGAAGTATTGAAATTATCCCAAAAATGTAGTGCATGATTTCTGTCTTAAAAAACTGGAGCACAACACGGTTATTCGTCCCCGCACCGGAAATGTCGAAACGAATGTGGATTTACCATTCAAAATTTTGGACTCAGTTTGCAACACTGATGAAATTTATAAAGATAGCTGTTTCATGCTAAAATTTGCCTTGTTCTCTGTGTAAACACAATATCAATCACCCTAAACTGCTGTAAAGCAGGTCTCACAAATGGACATTTAAGAAATCATGGTACCTTTTTATCCCCGAAGCTCTCACCGAGGCAGATGACGCATTATCACGAGTCCGGAAAGTTAGACTGTTCGACGGAAGACGACGTACTAGCAAAAATTAGCTCGTCGATTTCCAGTCAGTTGCGCTGTTTTCCCTCTGTGGCAGTCTGATCGACAGAAAAACGCACAAGATGAAGAGGATAGATCCAGCGGCCAATACCACTGCTTTTAATTCCCCCATAACCGGACTCAGAAACGATCTAAATCCTGAGAGCAGCTTCAAAAATGATTGCGATTTTGAGGGCAGTTTCCAGTTTGTTTCGTAAATCGCCTGTCGGAAACAAAGGTAGGCAACTTCCACAGTCACAGCATGCACAACTCGAAACAATGAGAAACAGTGAGTGTGCTCAGGTGAATAAAACTCAAAACCAAGACCTTATCCAATAACTAATCCCGTCGTGTTACGATACTAAATGGCGCCAAAATGACTGGGCCCGTCTGAACACTCGCCTCAAATATGGAAGGTGAAAACCAAGTCTTGGCTCTTCTTGTAATTGCATCAATTGAAATATCAATCAGACTGGCTGTTCAAAGTACTGCGCAGCCGAGGTGCATGAGCAAGGTGTCAGATACGATGCTTTCTTCACCTACCTTGTTCACATGGTGCGTTTGGTACCTTCGTCTAATATCTGACATACTACTGCTCGTTATTAGCAGTCGTAACAGTCGTATGATATGGCATTAGCACAGCGTAGACTGCTAAGGCGTTTTTGAACGTCAACGAAATTCAGTCAACACTCATGAGGTACCTCGAATGACAGGCATGCAAGATGTTTAGCATCTTCGTCCATACACCCAACATCTGGAGTTCGCTGTCACATGACGCAAGCGAAAATGCAGTTGGCAAACTCACGTCACCGCAGCTCGAGTGCTGTCTCCATTGGGCTGAAGAGGTCCAGTCAGCTGAGTTTATCCGGCTGGAATCGTTCTCATCTATCCTTTCTCAAACCGCTGGTTTAAGGCTGTTCATGTAAGGTGGAATTCTAACTGTCAACGCTGCTGCATTAACATTATCTTTGCTCATTTCCTACCAACTTACAGCTCTTCTGAGAATATACTTCGGACGAGAACGACCTCGTTAGCAAGGGGTGTGAACGGGCACGCACTATGTCCAAGTCGTGCCATGACACACTTGAATGAAGCGAGCATGACAAATTTCACACGTCGTTGCTGTCCTGCCATATGCACACACGCCCGAACGGCCGTACCTCTGCTCAACAGGCTTGTCCAGCGCGGCAGCGTAGGTGTTATCACCTTAGCAGTCAGGCTGCATGGATCGGTGTGTTGGTGAAACAGGGTCAGTGGAAGGCTGCTCTATTTGATGTAACACCCCAACGCACAGCCGTCATAAATCGTGGACCAATGATTGCGTTGATGCCAGCAGGTCTATACGCGTGTAAGGCGCCACCACAATTGGCACCGGAATTAGTATGGATGAACGGGCTAACACGATTTGACGTGGAAGGGAAGGCTGGGTAAGCTTTACTGACAACGGAAATGGAAGTCGGGTTGACAGTGGTTCAGCGACTGGCTAGATGCCTCATTCCAAGCGCGTCAGCGCTCAGACCGTTGGCTTGCCGACGGCCAGAAACCTCACTAAAGTATCATAAAACAGTGTTTCAATAATAAATCAAATTACCTTCTAAAACCCAAGCTACCATACTTTCTTCCTCAAACGGTGTACAGGTTATTGTTTTCACTGCATTACCGCATCTTCCCTTTTTGTCGACGTGTCAAGACTTTATGACTTTATGTGAGAACGGAATTCAATAATTCTAAATAGATAACCCCAATGTTATATTCGGGTTGTTTTGGACTCCTGCTGAAGTTTGATTTTAACCTCACGTTGGTTAAGCTTGTCCGTTCTGTACGAAATATTTTTATACGGCCACGTGAATTCGAGAGAATAGAAAGATTTTCCTCAAGTTGTTCAATAGAAAGTCATCTTTACTAACAAGAAACCTTCTACGATGTAACTGAACCCATCCACTCAACCGAATGCGCATTATTAGGAGTAATCATTCTATGAGACACGTGGTTACATGGGAAGACGGATGTTGCTATGGCGACTGAAGGCCAACAACTTCGGGAAATCAGGTTTGCTAGCGCCAAGTTCATACACATACATAAGGAAATTTGCAAATCTCTTTTAATAAAGTAACCGTACAGCATCCTCAATATTACGCTGAGGAAAAGAATGACCGTTACGTCGCACTACTCTGGAATGAATAGCGCAAATGCTAATAACGCGCAGTAGTTTGTCAGATATGAGACGGAAGTACCAAACGCACCATGTGAACAAGGTAGGTGAAGAAAGCATCGTATCTGACACCTTGCTCATGCACCTCGGCTGCGCAGTACTTTGAACAGCCAGTCTGATTGATATTTCAATTGATGCAATTACAAGAAGAGCCAAGACTTGGTTTTCACCTTCCATATTTGAGGCGAGTGTTCAGACGGGCCCAGTCATTTTGGCGCCATTTAGTATCGTAACACGACGGGATTAGTTATTGGATAAGGTCTTGGTTTTGAGTTTTATTCACCTGAGCACACTCACTGTTTCTCATTGTTTCGAGTTGTGCATGCTGTGACTGTGGAAGTTGCCTACCTTTGTTTCCGACAGGCGATTTACGAAACAAACTGGAAACTGCCCTCAAAATCGCAATCGTTTATAAACCCACTGTTTTATTAAAAGTGTTTCCGGCGTATGCTGAAGAGACGAGTGGGCTGCCTCATTCAATGGATTCCGTTTCCTTTATCCTCACACGTCAGTAAATTTATTTTTCTCTCTTGCTCCCTCATTTGTGATTTCTCACCTTGAACTCATTTTTTCGGATTGCTCTGCTGATTCATTTCTGACCTACCTCAACTACATCATACTATGTAACTCATCCACGTGCTTGAGAGGTATTTCTCTGTCAAGGCCGATAGTGTAGCCGTTAACGCAAATTCCGATTGCGCCCAATTTTTCCCGAATGAAGAAAGCATCTACTTAGACCATTTAGTATCGAAAACAAGAAAATTACTCAACTACTAGACATACTCACGAGGGACAGTTAGTTATTGTGAGAATAATGGGGGTGGAAATAAAAATCGACCAGTTGACAGCGAAAGCAGCGTTGACTTTATATCTTGGATTCAACAGCTTTGAGAGTCAGCTGTGCAGCTCAAGGCATGTGGATCTTTTTGCGTAAAGCAGTTTGTAACTTACAGTATGATTTTGACTGCTTGACAATGTCACCTCCACATTTTGTAAAAGTGGTGTTTACTTGCATGTTGAAGGTGTAATATGAACAACGCATTAGAAGAAGACTAACGGTTTCAAAGAGTCCAGTTCTATTCAGTGTTAACCCGGTTGCTTGAACTTCGGAGCATGTAACCTACGTACGATTCATCGAGTAACTGCAGAACTGTGTGAATAATGTGTCTGCATTCCGAGTTTAAGATAAAATGATAAGTCACCCCTGCCTGGCGGAATAAAGCCATCACTAGAAACCGGAATGTGAATCATGAGAAATATAGTTTCCCGTTCGCTTAGTGGTCGTCAAACCCAGTGTCCAACGTCTCACATATTGAGAGGTAATCTACGCTAGATATTCTGTTCGTCTTACTGGTCCAATAATGGGTATTATCTAAATGACATATCGACGTCTAATATCTGGTTGGTTGGCACCGATCCTCAGTAAAATGACACTGCCATCTTATGGAGAATTAAGGATTCACATGTGACTCCTGGTTTATCAAGATGAGCAACCAAAGGTTGTCTGGCTCACAGTTTATCAGTTGATCAGGGGCCCACGGTCAAAAATATTGTTGCCTAATAAATTAGATGCTCATCACACCGGTTATTATTGCCTCGTCAGGCCAATGCTTTTGACAGCCAAACCAACTAAATCAAAATTTTGGAGATGTTTAACCTACCTTTTTGGAACTGTACTCTTATGTTCGAATAGAACTGAGGGAATGTCTTTTCATGATAACATTATATAAATGGAGATAGGTTACTGAGCAAAGTTTCTTGGAAACACCTAGTCGTTTGTGAAATCGTTGCCTCTCCTCAAGTACGCGTAGCCGATGGGACCTTCACACACTCTAATTTGTACATAACACCCGTTAAATTCTGGATTTAATGATTGGTTTGCAGACTAGTTTTGCTCTCTGCTTCAGACTCACTGCAGTCCGTTGGTTAGTGCAACTATTGAGAACATCACAATGAATTATGCTTCAAAACTATAGGTGGTTGTGTAATTCTACAGGGTGCGGTTAACGGTAAAAATTCTCCGGAAGCACACGACCAGTTTCATGGTGGTCCTCATTCACTGGATAAGTATGCCCAATTAACCTCTACCACACAGATGCTGAGGTATGAAGCTACCAAAACATTAGTGAATCATGCGGCAGACGTAACTCGCAAATGGATCGTTAACTTCGAACGTTTCTTCGTGTTACGTCGTTTTAATTAAAGTGGTCAAGGCTACGTCAGCTAAGATAAAAAAACCAATACTTTCACCATAGTGTTTTATAAACAAAAAACTACGTTCCACTGGTCTCCAAAATCCTCTTACAATCACAGAAAAACAATCTCATTTTTACCGACTCGAGCACTTTTAAATCTGCCACACTCTGGAGCGGTTTATTTGACAGAAGAGCTCTGTGGTACAAACTATGTCAGTTTGCCGGTGAACAGTTCAATGAATAACATGTGTGACAATAAGTCAGTGTCTAGTTTTAGTGTTTGGATAGTTGTTCCTCAAACGCGTGTTCCAACATCATCATGCATTCACGCTTGCTAACATTCACGATTGAATTTTCATAAGTTGGCTACCAATTTTGTGTCACTGTGAACCAACTTCTTCGGGTCAGAAGGAATCCTGTTTTTTATCACGGCATGTTTTTTTATCAGGCTAAAACGAAGTGTCCGTTGTGTTTTTGAACGAAACGATAATCCCTCACTTACCCTCACAATTCATCACCATTTCACCTCTGCTTTATTTTTGTTGCCACGTACAGCCTACTTTCCTTTGCAGTTAGTTACTTTTGCATTAACTAATAAGCTTATTTGAATCTCGTAAAACTTCCCAGCGTAGTCATAAAAAACAATGTGTAGCGAACAAGTTCGTTTTCAGTGATTCATCATCAGGCTAAATACATCACATTTATATCACACATTTCACGGGAGAATCGTTAGGGGAGTATACGGGGGGACATGTGGTTAATGAGGTCAATCAGTTAAATGTCACACTGCAATCATGTACCCACTTGAACAATGGGTCTTGACAGGCTAACCGGGTGGGGGGTTGGCCAGGGCAAATCCAGAGCCTGAACAAAACGTTTTTGGGCGCACAGGGGTGGGTTATACATTCGGATCCCAATAGCCTCTGCTGTAGACGGAATCCTACTCCTCACCCCTCTCGACCGGATGGCCTTAACTCGGTAGATTGGACGAAATGCGTCCTTTACGTTGACAGCGTGATTTGAATCCACCAGGTGTGATAGTATGGCGCTGCAGACAGACTTTGTTATACCACTGTTGAGCCAAGCTGGATGATGTTCCCGGATCCGTTCCGATAAGCGTCTAGTCGTGCGGCCAACATAACTGGTCCCACAGGAACAACATGTCCCCCCGTATACTCCCCTAACGATTCTCCCGTGAAATGTGTGATATAAATGTGATGTATTTAGCCTGATGATGAATCACTGAAAACGAGCTTGTTCGCTACACATTGTTTTTTAATAAGCTTATAATGCCCCACACCGTCGGTAGCAAGCACGAATTCCTGATTGTTTTTAACTCTAGGAAAAATTTGTCTGTCGAATTTCTTCTGTTCCCCACCGACGACGTTTATCAAAGAACAATAATGACTGAATTTCTTGGGTCATGTGCGACTGCAGAGTTATCATTTGTGGTTAGTTTCCACGATTTTTCTTGGTCGTTCTCCATCAACGACAGTCGACTGCCATTCTCGTAATTCGCCTTTTACATTAAAACTGCTAGTACAAGCTTTATACAGTATCCGACAAATAGTTCGTTGGTGGTCATACTCTTCTCGAGATTTCAAGAGAGTTCATCTATCTGTCATTGTTAGACTTCTCCCCAATTTGAAGACGTTTCAAAATGACAGTCCAAAATATTATTACTAATGAATGTCTAACGCTGTAAAGCGAGAGAACTAGCAGTTGCTGTGAATCTGCTGATTGTAGATGACAGCAGTGGTCATACAGAACCGACATCTATATATCGTTCGCTTCAGTCTGTTCTCTTGAGTCTTTCCACGAGTTCGCCACTTGTTGTAGGAACAGCCCCAACTCCCATCGATGACTAGCTACCGTTCCGTACTTTCCTCAAATTGTGTGCACTTACAGAACATATGCTCAACGATGACTTGCATTAATTTTGGCCACTGGGACAACCAATTGTGGTAAGAATGAAGCTGGGGTAAACACAAAATAGGCATGACACATTCGTACGTGTGAAAGTCATCGTGAACTCACCGGCGACGGGTTAGTGTATTCCAACCGGCATACAATTATGGCGGAAAATGTGACGGTTCAGCGTGCGTATGAGCGAACATTTGATGGATAGACGGTCATAGTTCCAAGTTCAACGAAGTCGTAAATCTGTGTATGACACTGACGAGTTGGACCATCTAGACCTGGGCGTGTTTGTGAACACAGATTCACCATGGGACTTAGGTGCTGCTGCATTTATGTCGGTACCAGTAAGGGTGATGGCCGTCAACCGGACAATATACAAACGGTGAAACTAACCTCTCAGAAGCTAGAAAACTATCGTTTTCTATATAAATGCTAACAAGCTGTTTACAGTATGTGGAAACGTAAATTCTGTTCCATAAAAGAAGGGAGTCAGTTGGTGATTGTGTATCGGGGAAGAGTCTCGGAGCACTTTGCCAACATTTTGAGTTGGTAACTTTCACACGTTCATTGTATCAAAATGGGGCGCACGCAGCGATAAATAGTGAGAAAATGAAGCGATGAGTGATTACTGCTGCCAACAAAACGGCATATCTCGTTTTTGTGAGAAAGTCGCCCGATTTGCTGCTTTCCTGAAACTAGTTGATGAACACGGCTAGGGAATACGTGCGTGAACCGGAGTATTGGTCAACAGTCGTTGACTATTCAACTCACAAGCGTATTATTTTCCATAAGCCAAACACCAGGTAGATTCCGTTTTGCTACTCACTAGTAGCCATAAAATAACCTCTGGTTGACAATAGTTCAGTTGAATACAAAATACTAGATAGGCAGGAAAACTAAGTTGATATCAACCAGAAGGCAGGTGCGGAAATCCATGAGGAAGGTGTAACAGAAAACCAATCCTCTCAAATGGTACCCCCATAGTTTATTCATGTTGGTGAACAGCCTTTGATGTTTGGTCAAAAATGTTAAGTGACTTTAACGCAAGCTGTCTGACATCAGAAGGGAAAATTATTCAACAAGAAACAAACACCTGGAGTCTGCAGAGTTTCTCCAAAAAAGAGGCTGGTTGTGGTACGTTTGTTCGCGGGTGAGTGTAAACAAATATCGTAACGCCATAGTTCATTTAGTGAGTTCATTTCAGCATGTCTTCTGGGCTTTTCGTCAAGGATTATTGCATCTTGATGAGTTGTATAAAACCTCTTTAGCGAATGCATAACTCCCATCAGAGACCGTTTTGTTCATTCCATCTGAATGGACCTCGTTCGTCAGGCTGAGGTACATAGCACATAACACACCCTAGTGAGTTCGAGCTTAACAGGAACGAAATCCAGAACGTAGACTAAAATGTTAATAGGTACATCATATTCATCACTGTGACCAACTGTATGAACTGAACGTCACGTACATTTGATCACAGCCTTTGCATCCAGACAGACCTTCTAGCCAGCTTTTATTGAACAGAAGCACTAGACTAGGGCTTTGCGTTTCCTAGATCTATAGCCAGTAATGTATATCCTCGCCGTGACTCAGCATACAACTTTTGACAGGTTTCAATGAGGCGGCTGTGTTGACCGCTGTGCCACTGACCACAAACAAATTACCACGTTATATTGTCAAAAACATTCAGTAAAACAGTGAAAACAATTGTGATCATTCGAGTTGCACACAAATTGCTTGTCTATTCTTATGCCGATATTTAGACGTGTTTCACCGCAATAAGTGAGAACAGTTTTCTGAATGGTTGGTTTCATCAGTGGCGCTGTGCTCCGCTCCGTCTTTTAACGAAACATCGAGTGGGTTTGATGAAAGCTGCAAAATTGTGTTGCTTGAACCCGTTGGTTTTCTCGTGATGATTTGTACCCCTTAAAGTCGAGTACTATCATGCAACGAAATTAGCGCACAGTTGGTTGTTCAATGGTAAGCCTATTCTACATTATTTGTATTGAGTTGCACGACAACCTTTCCAATCTTATTGCCTAGGTGAAACACTAAACAGTAGGCGATTCCCAAAGCTGATTATCATACTGTTTGAAACGATTGTTTCCTGCTCCAAACTTGAACGGGGTAAATGATGATTCGTATTACACCGGTTGTGCTTCAACAGTGTTCGGTACAGCGTTTTGTTGCAAATCAGTGTAACGTAATACATGTTAAAAGAACAACGTTCAAAACGTGAACGGTTGTTATCCAGGCATCAATGTGACAAATAGCCCAATTTGCCCGCACAAATTAGGACGGCACTGTCTGGCTGCGTTTGTTGCCGCATAGACTGAAGCTGTTTGTGTAGGGCTGAGAACAAAAATGCTGTGTTAGGTCAGTTACGCGTTGCGACATCCACAATCAGATACCTGGTTTGGCTTTCTAGGTGACACCCAGGCCTGGCAACAGGCTGAAGACTAGGGAACAGTCTTCCATGTCAGGTTTAGGTGTGAAGTGAGTGGGAGCCTTCTAGCAAACCAACAATCGAAAACAGAGTGCGATACACTATAATGGCATGGTGGATTCACAGACAAAAACACTCTAACTGCTCTACGATATGATCCATGCTATCCCAACGATTTTTTTTTTCAAATTTACTGTGTGACAACATAACGGCTCCCGGACAGCGTGCTGTGCCTAATGCCTGAGAACAGCTCATGTCCAAGCAATCAGTATCAAGTCCCTGGGTAGACGTGCGAATTATCGTGGTAATGACCAGCTGCAGTGGGCGAGAAAAGGTGTGTCGGGTATTTCGAATGGCTGGATCTATGTAAACGACACATGAACTAATCTGGTCACTCGCTGCCAACAAGAGGAGGTGGAGGTCATACCGACCTTGTTGATCTTGCACTCCTTGGCTGGGCAGATGTCCTACACCAATTCTGCCCTGCCATGAAACCTCATCCACGGCGCATCGAGCATCTTTGCTGGATCAACTCCATGCGAGTGAAGTATGAACCTCATCACAAACTTTGTGCCTCGCCCCTTTTCTTCAGAGTTGAGCTACTCTGAGCCGTATGCTTGGGACGACTTCGGTTTAACCTCTTTCTTCGGTTTTAAAGGCGGGAATGTAATGTGTGTGCGCCAAAACGTCTCACTACTAACAGTGCGCGATAACCTCTGGCCTAGGATTCCACCACATGTACGACGTTAAAGCACATTTTATATATCTCTAGGATGTAGTGCGCAGTTGTACACCGCTTCTGAAAATGTGACCACGGAATGTATCACACAGAGAACAGCTGCTGATTATGGAAGAATCACTAGTATCGCACCGGTGTCAAAGGAAGTTACGCCCAAATCTCTGCCGATTTGAAGTTAAAAGTTTCGGAGGTGATTCTTTCTGAGCACCTATTACTGCAATATAAACGTTGATCCACATGAGTTTGTTTATCGTCCCGTGTTGACACATTCTCCTGGCCTCCTCACGCAATCCTTTGCTCCAGGAATGCTGGATTTGGTGAAGTTCGTTTGGTACGTTTGTTACTCTGTGCTTGGTGCAATGCGAAACGTTGTATTCGTTGAGGCAAGTTTGCTTTGTTTGCAGAAATCAGATCCCAAATTTGCTTTCACGCAGCCCTTTTGCTGTGCACAATGAGCAGTCCTGGTGATTGTTGTGCCAGAACCCTAAGTATAAACTGCGTGTTTTCATCCCTTTTATAACTATTACTGCTTATCTTTTACAAATTTCTTGGTATTGGTGAACTCTCTATCACCTTCGTCTCCACTCGAGTGTTTCACTCAGTTCACTTCACAATGACTGGTGGCAAGTTGCGGATTCTTCTCCGGTTTCTCTGTTTGGAACGCCCTTTCCGCTGAGTAATTGCAGTATCCTGTTAATTTACGATCAAGGTAAGATAGCAATTTACTGTAATTTTGTCACTAGCAATGATGGGAAGGTTCTATTATCATCTCTAGGCATAAGTTTCTCAACCAACTCATAATATCGCCAACTGCTTAATCTTTTTCTAAATTACGTGCTTAACTAATCGAAGATCTTCTCCACTAGTCTCGATTTTGCGTGATCTGCTAGATGCAGGTAATTTCCCACTCTTCTCTTTTCATCCCATGTTTATACGGTTCTTCATTACACTTTAATTAGCACGCATTCTTTTTGCTTCCGAAACGTTTACAACGGAATTGACCACAGGGTTGAATTAAAAACTTTACTAAGTATTCTGTTTGAGGAAAGTACACTCGTGTAAAGGCTTAATATCCATATCCCAAGATGCATGAAGGAATTCCTTAACATGACTTGAATTCGACACCATTCAGACTTGCTACTCTCGATACTTAGTCACTTATTCAGATACAGCACTAAGCAATTCTTGCAAGTGCATCGAAAAACTCCGTTATCCATATATACTGTCTCGCAAAAACACACCTTCAGGACTGTCAGGTAATACACATTATATTTCCAATCTCCGTCAGCTGCTCTACAATGTCCGCGTAATGTACGCTTGTCTACAGACTGTGCAGTTCATGCCACTAGCCACTGGTGGTGTTGGAATTGATCTAACCACGTACATTGAGCAGGTGCTACTTGACTTGGTGCTGATATACTCACGTGTGCACTTGGGTTATCGACAGACAGCCACCGCTACTACTATCTGTTGGTTTTTGGGCATACGCTCCCATTGATTGTGGTCCCATTGTAGTCATACATGAAATTTACAATCAACCCACTAAAATTCTGCACTCTATGCTGCACACAGACGTTGTAGTGCTACCTTAACTCTTGGGTAAACTTGATAACTGCTAACGAGCATGACTTAGGTGACCCGCAAGCCCAAATTAATAGCCGAACATACTATAGTGAACATTTATCGTGGTTCTATGCTGATAAAGATCCGGTTCTAACGAGCACTTATTCTCAGCATCTTAGACCACAATGCACCATCTGGTGATTCACATCGCCAAGTCAGTCATGGATAAAGGTTGATCATATAGGTGTCAGCTATCAATGACAGCTGCTTTCAAGTCCGCAAATAAACCCGAAGCACTCGTGTGGATTTAGGTCATGCACTGGCCTGACCCATATTTGCTCTGCACTCTTGGAGACCACATCGAGGTCGAACACGAAAGTGATGCGCCTAATCTAAAAGAGATCTAAACGTCTCACTACTAACAGTGCGCGCTAACCTCTAGCCCAAGATTCCACCAAATGTACGACGTTAAAGTACATTTTACACGTCTCTAGGATGTAGTGCGCAATTGTACACTGCTTCTTATCGTCCAACTGTTCGTCCAACTGGCAACCCTTACGTTTCTATGTGACCACTTAGCCGGAATACTTCATTCTCCAGCAAGTGTAAGTTAAGTCACAAGGCTACCTGCTTGAACAGAAAAAAGCAACTGAAAGGTAATCGAAGTGCCTTGCAGACACCGTGATATAATATAAAACATGCTACTTCGAATGAAACCTCTGACATATTCAATATCCTATCGAAACAGTAGGTTTCAGAAAATAAAATTTAAACCAGACAACCAGCAAATCTAGTGTTTAACCTATTCCTAAATTGCAAACATGCTTAGGATGTTGGGCTATGCATTTTCGATAGCAGTTCAACTGGTCATCCGTGCCATTAGTTATTCCATCGGGAGTCTTTTGCATGGAAGCAGAATTCTCAATTGACATCAATTTCATGAAACGTCACAGTACACCCTGTCAAGCCGAATTCCCTCTTGCTCTTTTTATTAACGGGGCTTGAACTAAGTCAAAGAGCTGACCGATGCACTTCAAAAATTTGAGCTGGTAAAATTGGGCCAAATAGCTATGGTATAGCTAACCTCATTTCAATTTCCAAAAAGGTATCAAGTCTTATTCCTAATGCATAGAAGCTGTTTTTAGGCATTGTAGCTTTCGAACCTAAACGCGATGCTTGATTGGCATATCCGTGAGAACAATGCTGTGTTTCACCGTAGTTTTAGCTGCACTACTCACAACTTCACACCCTGCCGGTTACTTCAGCACCGCCATCCCTTCAGAAATCCAAGGCTCGTTGCATTCCTGAACATCAGAGAAACCTTTATTCTCGTTGATAGAGCTTACAGTTCGTGACTTTTTATCGAGGGGGCAAGCTTCTATCTTAAAGGGTTATTTTTTCAGATCTACGGCCGGGTTAGGACACTTGTCACCGCAGTACCGGCAGTGCGATGTGATTTCTTAGCACCTCTTTCTTGTCTGATATGATGATAGACGGCATCCCACAGTGCAATTAAACGGACCGCGCATATGAAGATGCAGCAATGTTCCTGATCGCCCGACCTAAAGATAAAGTGCATTCGGAAGACAGTACGCTAATCTGTGAGTTTTCGTGGGAAGCCCATCAAATCTTTGACAGAGTGGAATTTATAGTTCGTCACTGTGATAAGGCCTTTACAACTATTAAATCAGATACACTGTTGGCAGAGTGCTGTTCATGCTCTGAATTTCGGCGATGAATCGTTGGAACAGATCGAGAAATTCTTGAACTCCGGGAGTTGTATTGTAAAGCACTTTCTTTTTCTGGTGTTGACTGCCAATGTTTCACTTCTGTACAGAGAGGATTTTTGCACCAGTTTTTATATGTTGTTCTGATTGCGTAAATTTACCTTTCGGAACAATAAAAATTCATCCGAACCAGTCTGCTGTTCTCTGTGTTTGGTTAATCACTTGATATTACACGGGCCTTCCATCCAATGATTTCAGGTCCGTCGCACTGAAACCATCGTCTTAACTCTGATCTTGCTTCAGCAACCTATGTGGGACTCCACAAAATCTGTGTTTCTCGGACGTTGATAGTTTGCAGTAATTGTGGTGGTCATTGTAAGCAAACGTGAATAACTTCTGTGAATTCAGTCCGTTGATTACCATAACTTGTATGATTTCCTTAACTTCTGTACTGTATTCCTTCGTTTTTGCTATCACTGACAGTCTGGTGAGGTACGCTCATATTCAGTTAGGCTATTTAATGACCTATATGTGACCAATTCACCATCAGCGATGATGGGTGCCAGACGGGATCAGAAGCAGTATAAATGAAGCTCAGATGACGTTTATTACCTTACGCCATTTGTGACACTGACGTGAATTTTGGTTTGAAAACTAAGATTGCGTCAGCACTGTAAAAGCGATCTTATTGTCTGGCCAGAAAACCACAGTGTTTGTTTCCGATCAACGGTATCTCCAAAGCAGTAACGATACGCAATGACAATGCCATGTCACCGGCGATGAAGTTCGTTATACTGTCTTCGGAACCAGCCAACTCCGTCAACCCTTATGCATGATGATCTCATCTCACAGGCTGAGTTTCCTTAGATGTAGCTCACGAATGCCTACCTTCTGCCTGCTAGGCCATGTCTCGTTCGTAACTTATGGGTTTGGATGAAACAGCATTTTGATGATCAGCGGTTCTGGGTATGAAGGTACTGACACAGATGTATTTGTCACTAGAGTATCCTCCGCTTCCAGGATGAGGTGCAAATAACGATGTATATCTCCGCGTGAGGACGCCGTCTGACATAGAAAGGAATAAAAGTTATTGACGATCGTATTATAAATTTCGTATGGACTGTTCTGATGTCTTTTTCTTATTTTTGCCTACGTTTTTTGTTTATCCTCCGTAATCCATACCTCTTCCGCACTTCTTTTGGAATGTATGCCGCTTTTTATTAAGTTTATCACATCGGGTATGCATATGTGTATATAAATATGGGTGTTGCCCGTTAATAAATCTTGGTCAATGAACTCGTCATCCTCTCACCGTTCATTGTCATGCTGCTCATATTTGAACCGTCCGATGTACGACAGCAATGATCTTAATAAATGTTCAGTTCCAAAATTCCTGTGGCCTAATCAACATCTCCGAAACTGTCCACCCTACTAGGTAACCCTGCAGCATCCACCTCCAAGTAGACTTCAATGACAAATTGAACGTCTATCTTCCAGTTTACATTCGTTCAAAGGAAAATATTTCTAGTCAGTTACGGTTACAATATCGTTAGAAAGACAGTCAGTTACGAACTATTTGAAATCCCGATTAAAAGTCCGACGAGCCGTTTCACCACAATAAAGTTTGTGTCAAACGACCGTCCTTTCATTGTTAGCCACCGGCGACAAATATAGTTCGTTAAATTCCATGTGAAAATTGACTCTTACTCCTCGACAGTGAACTTATAAAGCCTCCCGTGTAAAGCGGAGCGGTCGCACCTCAAGTTCTGTTCAGTCACAAACTACATAGGCTAAGCATTTTCAGGTCAAACGGCATGGTTTCGAAACAATTGAGGTCGGGGCTTCAATGATCATGTGTTCATATGTTTACTGTACGAGGTTAAGTTAAAAAAAGTGGGAAAATTTAGCACAAATTTGTTTATGTCATTTGAACACGGCAACCGAATACAATGCAAGCTGTCAGGCAAAAACCAAAGTTATCCTCAACAAACAAACTAATTGGTGCCGTTAATCTCCTTTTCAAGTGAGAAACGACAATTGAGCTGTTGGTGAGGGCGCCCAAGTATTTTGAAGGTTTGTTTCCGAAGTATGGTGTGTGCGCGATGACGGCAATTCAGCAGTGGATCACGCAGGATAAAACCATATTGTCGGTCATTCAGTCAGAATGTTTACACATCCTGGTGATCAGCCAGCTTTTGTATATAACCATCTGCTTATCCGTGGCAAACATCACATATTAGTAATAAGAAGATTCGATTGTCAGATGATCCATGTGAACAGTATCCTTTCGAATTGAACGGCAGCCTGAATAATGATTCCAATTATTCTCTTACATTCAAAGACGTTCCCCAAAGATATTGGGCTATTGAATACTGACAGGTCTCTGGTCATCAATTTCAGCTACCACAATGTTGATATCCGAGGTAATAAAAACTGCATACGTTGTCCGTACTCGTCTACTGTCCTTCTATCAATCGGACTCACAACGTAAAACAATGGGTTTGTGAATGCCAACAAACGTTACTGACCTATGTTTGCTGACTTTCTTGATTTTCCTGGTAAATATTTCCTCGTTTATTTAGATTTATTCGAAATGATGGCCGAACACGGAAATCAAACCTTACCCATCACACTGTTCTGTTATGATATGCTCTAAAACTGGTTGGTGAATATCCTTCCTTGATAAAATTCTTTAAGTTCCACACGATTAATTGAGAAACTTTCACGTGCCTTTTCGACAGACGTGAATTATACATTTATAGATTAGTCAGTATTTTGTAGCTCACAGCGTTGTACAGCCGCCCGCACGAAATGTAATATGCTGAGATGAATAACTGGACAAACGCACTTCAGACGAGAGTAAATCACAACACCTAAGTAACATGTGACGAAGTACCCCAATCAGAGCATGCGGAATTTATAAATGATGGTTGCCCGACATATCTAATTATGCTTATACACCAAGATTGTTGTCACATATTAGCGGTGATCTCTACAGTGATTTGCGGTGTAAGCACTAAGTGGACACGCATAGCACTCTCGTCATGACAACCATGAGTAAAACTCAGCAGAGTGACAATCATACGGTTCTGGCTTTTCGTTCAACGCAGAAAATATTGCATGCTCTTTTGCCTATAAAAGATTAACATGTCAAAGCATACCGACATTTTTACGGACAAAAAAACAGGGTAGTGTGGACAGGAGCATATGTATTAGTCACGGCCAGACGACCACATTTTTCTGATACTCCTTTCTGCATCAGTGAATAGAACCTAATCAACACACCCCAAATATGAATCTTTCCAGCTAACAGAAAGTACGGTTTGTTAAAGAATGCGTTCTCTTATCTTGTAGTACCATGTAAACTCTCATTATCTCATTCCGGAATGCACACTTATGTACATTTATTTAAAAGTACTTCATGAGTTAGTCAAAACAGTCGAACTGATCAGGTGTTGGTTCAACATTTACGGGTTTGATAGAAACAACTCATATTTTCAGTTTCATCCATTCACTTGATAGGGCTATGGGTGAGATTTTCAACAGAAAAAACTTCCGATTCACGTTAGGCAAAAATAGTTCTTGGTAAAACGTCATACCACACAAACTCTGACTTCAATAATCTCCTCTTAGTGTGGAAAACCCACCAGACAAGTTTTGAAAATTTCGTTATTAAACCTTTCTGGTTTACTTAAAAATGAACAACAGACTTTGAGGTTTGCCTTCATTTTAGAAACAAACGCTTTGGCGCTAAACTCTGTGCGAAGACTGTTCTTGTACCTTTAGGTTCTTGGAAACTTTACAGAACCTGATTACCAAAACGTACGTCAGTCATCACCTTGTTTGTCCTCATATTTGTGCTTTTATGGATTGTAAAAGAATCATTTAAATTAGCTCTCATTTGTACAATTGTACAGTATTTTACTTTCTGGCAATGTGCTCCATCAAGACTCCCAAAAGAAGCAAACTTCATTCGCTCATAAACAACTATAACGTTACCGACGAGTTATTGGCCACATAATTTGAACAACGCTCACGTCTGACCGAAGCTTTCATATTCGGGTGGACTATTCAGCTTGACCACTTTTTAAAAATAGCATTGCACTTGGAAAGTTTTATGTAAGTGGAGATTTCACTCTGACTCATACGTCCTAGTCACGAGGGCTATGGGTGGAGGTTATCAAACAGCAACTGTATCTCCTGTTGAACAGAGCAAGCAGTGTAATTGTTACACACAAGGGAATGTGGTCGGGTTTTTAGATATGACAACTCGGTCATGCCTAATGTGAGGTCAGTGGAGCAATAAATCGGAGTTCAGATATCGGCCGTGACAAGTGTATGCACTAATGACCAGTTCTAGCAACAGCAAAACTCCAGCCTGGTCTTTGTTTTCGATTAGGATTATCTGAAAATTCAATATGAATGTACGGGCCAAGATTATCTGTGAGTGATATTCAGTTTGAACAACGTACCTAAAGTCTACTCGATCAAAAGGAAAGTCTGGTTAGTGTCGTAAAACGGGAGAGGTCATGTGGTCAACATTTTTAGGAGAGGCACTAGCAACTCAGCTTCAACTGTATGTTGGTTGCCGAGGAAAGTTAACTACCAAAAAACGGATGTCCCTATAGAGAACATTTATGAGGAGCATTCTGCAGTACGGAACACGAAAAAATTTTTGCTAACTTACCTGTGACATTTGGTCAGAACAGGAACTAATACTTTTTGGTTTAGGTAAGTGAATGAACAAATTACATCCAAAGCAACGGGCGAGGCTTCCAGGGCGTAGTCTGCCATGTTTCCATTTCTTTACAACAGCTTCAACTGAATTGATAGATGCATCTTTAGGCATGCCTTGACACTGATCTGTAGTAAGTCGATTGAGGCAAAATAAATGGCAAAGATCCATACACATAGTTCGCAGAGTCAGCAAACAATTCGCTCTACTTTCTCTTAAGATTACCTATCAGTCTGTTCAGTTCAGTGAATTTTAAACAAAATTCCATAAAAATATACAATCCATTCACTTTATTTTGTTGTACCTGTAAATATAATGCATGACAATCCCATAGTCGCTAAACTTGATAATTTTCGTTATCATTTCGACTTGTTATTTTGTTGTTTTTTTTTAATAGAATTTCGGGAATTCAGTTTGCTTCAAACTAAACATTATCTATAACTGATCACAACTGTTACTTTCGCCAAAGCCATTCCGATCACATCAGGATTCGTTCGTCAAGATCATTTAGAGGAATTATCACTGTCCACAGTACTGAGACTAAAATGTGAGACTAGTTGGTTTTCCAAGTTGTGAAAGATAAACACGATATATTTGGGCGAAATAACAACGTGAGTAAGTAGACGAGGAAGCTTCCTCGAAAATTTAATCTATGAGGACAAACGAAAAACCGTGTAGTTCACAATTAATCGCCGATTAGGTGTATAGCGCGGAAAAATAGTTAAAGACTTATCTTCAAGTTTTGTTGAACAAAACCACAGTCCGTTTACTTAGTCAGGTGAAAAGTGTAATTTATTGTATTTCTCGTCGGAGGCTTTGTCTTAAAAGGATGGTTGGCTTCAGCTGCGCGGCGAATTTTGTACGTAGTCGGAGGTTTTCAAGGTTCTAGAATGGTGACTGCTCACTAACGATTAGAATAAATATTGAAGCAGTCGTAAGTCGGAATAGTTGTAAAACTAAGTCAACATACTGGTACTGGCCAACACATGGTTAAACTTCTCATGGAACAAGGGCCATCCACATAAGACAAACTTCATTTGTTTTGTGTTAGGAGTTCGGAGCAAACCACGAAAGTAACAAAGTGTTCGCATTTTCAACTTTTATCGCTCACTGAAACAAACAAATGTAATGCCGCAACCGCGATTCTTGTCACATTACTGGCGCTATCCATCTACTAGTGCAGCACCCCCTCGATGGTGTATTCTGGCACGATACACTTTGTAAGTGACCATTTGAGCACTTTCACATACGTAGTATGCACTGGATACTACATATCGAAATAAGTTAGGATGAACACTGTTCGATAGGTCACTGTTTCGTTGTCTTCTTCAAACACTCATACTTAAACGAGTTCCTCACAAGACCGCTTCTCCCTGTCGTTCAACCTCAACGCCTCTTGTTTTGTTACCACTGAACCATATTCACGGATTTTCCGGTAATTCAATTCTTGCAGCTACCTTCCGCCTTCGAGAGCGAATTTCACTGGAAGCGATATGCATGCTCCTGTAAGCTAGGGGTAAACTGTAGGAGATAGGTTACAATTGATCAATAAAGTGGCTGTGATTGTACAGTTGTGCGACGTACCTGCAAGCAAACAGTCAATAAATATCGATGAGTTAACGAATGAGTTTGGAAGACTCAACTTGAAAACGTACTGTGCTTAATAACTACGTCTTTCACTCAGATCTGTAAAAATGTAGTCTGTTGTCTGAGATCAGTGCGCTCTTCACGATGTAAAGATTCACTGAAATCGTACTGACAGATAGTTGTAACCTACATATGCTGGTGTCGTTTTTCATAGGAAGAGGTTAACTGCATTTTAATGTTTCTTTGGCAGCCCTACTCAAACTTACTTGCTCTTGCATATTTAAAGAGTGACCGGATACAGTTATACTGATATTTGATCCAGGTTGATATCTACCTACGATATTGACAGGGAGTAAGAAATTGATCATGGAACTGGACGTTTTGTAAACATACAACTGCCATGTAATACGACTGAACTCGAGTTCACACGCCTCCTTCATACTGATTACCCTGAACAATTTTTAAAAGCGAGAATGTCAACACGCAACCGGTTGACGGAATCTTGAAAACGCTGTGTCAGGAGAACAAAGTCAGCTTTCGAACAGCGCTTCAGGCGACCTACTTCACTAGTTGGGTGGAAAACTAGACTGTTTGGGGAAATTTGCTCACAAAGCCTCCGATTAATTTTTGGTCGTTTGATTTTTTCTCTAATTTTGAGTCTGCCATTAACCCATTCTCCGCAGCTCCTAAATAGCATTCATCCTACAAATATGGTTCGAAGCAGAGTGATAAACCAAGACACCGTGCCCTGTTCACAATCACTTCTAAACAGGCTATTCGAACTGAGATGTGTTCATCTATCCTAGTGACTTTGTAGATCAGATGGAAGAGAGCTTCCCGTATTTGGGCATGCCATTTCCTTCGCATCTGTTTCCGTTGTTTCTGTGATATCATGCGGACGTTTTTTTGCATGGGCCTAGTGTACACATTCAGGACAGCAAGATGAACGGTTTGATTGTGTTCATCATAATTTCTCTGTTATACTAGAGTTGCGTTTGTTCTGTTACTGTTGATGTTAATTGCCAGTCGTTTGCTTCCCGCTTAATCGGCCTGTCTTTTTTGGTAAGTTTTAGCGGAATCTTTGTTTTGGTTCCATATGACCCTTACTCGTCAACTATTTCCCATTCGTACTTCCACGGTAGAAGAAGCTCGTTATCTGTTTCACTAAATCTAATGTTCTATCTGTTAGTTTTTTTAATTGTCTGAAGTAGTCCCAGGAAACCTCCGCTTTTTCCTATCTGTACCTACTTAAAATACCAACCTAGTCAGTACTCAAATATACTGTGGCTCGAACTACCTTTTTTACAGGCCAAACCGCTCAGGATAAGGAATTATTCAATAACCAAAGTTAACAGTGAGTAAATTTCGCAATGTAACAAGGATAACAAGAGGTAACCACAATTTTGTGCTTACCGGCGCGTCTTCACTGTGTCAACTGTTATATCTGAGTGTCTCCAACCGACACTATGGATAGTCAAACAGTCCACAATTCAATCAGTAGTAAAACGCACCCTCTACCTTGGTCAGCAAGGCGGTGTGGGCTTTAATACCATCCTCTGACTGACTGGCTGTTAGCAGCCGCATTAAACAGTGTTACATATCGTCTGTTTACATACGGACCTTAATCGGTCCTGGCAATGCTTTTTACAGTCCGGTTATCAGTAGCTAATGTGACGATTTCCCAGGTTCATAATGACATATAGTGAAGTTGCTCACACCCAATACAGGTGACACGATATTAACTTGAGGAGAAAACGGTGGTTGAATACGGAAACTTCATGCACATCTGCTACGCGAATAAGGCAGTGTACTTTCTAGCGGAACAAACTAAAACGCACGCAATTATGTGAAAACCTTCCTCAAATGTTCTGAAGTAACTGTTCACTTAATCTTCAGTTAAATAGACTAGACTTGTAATCTAAAAGAGACAGATATAACAGTTTATAAAACCTGTTTTCTGTTCGGTACTGCTTTTGTGACTATTTTGTATACACTATTTGTACATACTATTTGTATATACTTTGTAACACCAGCACTTATCCTAAACAGTTATTTGATGGTTTCTCTGCAGCAGATTCCTCTGGTGATTACTGCTCAAACCTAGGCAATATTAATTGGTTTGTGAAGCATTAACAGTAGCACACACGATAACGAAGTTCCAGCAGCTATGGATGCAGATATGGACGGCTGCTCATCGTCAGTTCTTCCTTGCTGCATCACACTGGTTACCATGTCAAATGGCGCTTCACTACGGACATCTGATAAATGTACATGCCACGATTGCTAGACAAATCTGTACACCTTACTAAGACATAACTATTGTTGGCGTCTGGTTGGACTACGCACATCCTCACGTTGTTTCATCAAAACCCCTATTCACCCAAAAAATAGTTGAGCGGGCAAGACAACACAATACATCAGGTTTTGCCTTATATGTAACAAGGAAGACATGTAGCATGTACCCCGCTGATTTCACGTAGTATTTAACTAGCTATTTTCCTTGTCAGCTCATGTTGTTTGTGCTTGGTAGGCAGATTTACTTGGTTTATGTGAGCTCTCAGAGAATTCATCCAGCAGGCACCTTACCATCTATATGTCTTTTCTGACTACCTGTCATGTAATTGTGGCTGCTTATTCAACCAGTGACATAGGAGGACATATCACGAGATGTTAAAATTCCGTTCACTCTTCCAGCCGCGAACGTAAAATATTCCGATATACAAGGCTTGTGCACAGCAATAACAACAACAATAATCAATATTGGACGTTACGCAACGGCGAATCGAGTGTCATCAGATTTCAAACTGAATGAGTGAAGAGTTTGTGACCACAAGACCCTCCTACATTGATTATTGATTGATACCGTTTCGGTAAACTCGAGTAAACTGAGTTCTGATTATGCAGTGACACTTCTGGCGTTCTCTAAAATGTACTTCCCACTTAATAACCTGACACACGCGAAGTTGCCGGCTGTGTAGTAGGTGCTTGTGTGAATTTGCAAAAATTGTTTATATTGGATGTAGTGTATCCACGTGCTTGGCAGTCAGTATTCACCAGTCCCTATAGTGACACGTCCCTCACGGTGCATATACACATATTCAACAATCGCTTCCAGCTCTTAGTCCTCCTGGGTTTGCGACCTACCCTGTGGCTTCTGTGCATTCGAGCAGTACAGTAGTGCTCACAGATGAAGCTGCATGTTGTACAACAGACGGATGATGCACTGTCATCAGTTCCGATATCAAACTTCATTGGTTACGGTGTCAGATTAATTTGACAGTTTAAGTTTTTGGTTGTTTACCGACTTTGACATTTCGATTGTAGAGTTTCACTCGACAAACGAGGTGACATCATGAGTACTTGAGGGTTTGAGCGTAAAGGTCTGAACGTTGCGATCGAACCTTACATGCCAAGCTAGACGATCAGTCGAACGCTTATTCCAGTACGGAGTAACTTTACGCTCAGGGTAAAGGTTTAGGCCCACATCTCATTCCTGCTTGTTCTCTTACCCCGACACATTGTAAGTATTCCTTATCGTATCATGCACCAAGTGAATATGTGGAGCGTCGTGCTACAGGCTGTAGGATCAGAACGCTACTTAAATCTAACATGCAAGGTGGTAATGCCAGGCTGTCAGTAGCACCATTGCTACCGCCGACCTTCATATCCACTTCACCACATCCCCAGTTCTCCGGTTTTGTGACAAAGAGTGGATACCAACTCGGACCTCATCTGTGTGTTTCCATACTCAAAATTTCCAGTATAGTAGGTCATATACGTTCAGACATCAAGAAAGCTACTGAGACGAGCTCCGGTGAAGAACGATCGGACAGTTGCGAAGACTTGACTCATCCTTACAAAGGAGGGCATCAGATGAATATCCATCAAGCTTTCGTGTGGTCACTAGCATGTTTGGTAATCCACCAAAAGCCGTCCAAATAAGAACACCCAGCATCAACAAAGCACTTGGTATCAGGCTGTTAGACCCAACAATAGTTCATCAGAGACGGTTTGAGCGGACGTTGTGCCTACCATTGTCACAAACCAAACGGACCAAAAGGTAACCTGAGCAATTCCGTCGGCGTACGAAGTAGACGTAACGGACCAGCAAAAGTAATTGACCAGCAACCTAGTTTCTCCGTAGTAGGTCAACTCCTTAATTCGATCTACCCACCACACTAACCTATCGATATGAGGATGAATTATCAAAACGTTTGATATTCTGTTAGTCCTTATTTTCAGCTTCTTCAATGTACGGTCTATAACAATAGTCTTCCGTTGATTAGTACACCCGAACCGTTTTTGTTGCGGATATCCAAAAATAATTTGTATACCATTAATTTTCTCAAAAACCATGAAACATTATGTGTCTAAGTATGTTGAGCGATTTGAAGAACTCAATAGGATGCAGTCTGTTTTGTTTCAGAACCTCCATTGGTCGTTTCGGTCTGCTTTCGATAAACGTGGCATTGTTAACAGTAACTACTTTTACGCCATCCTTCTTCCAAGGCTGTCTTCAGTGTGGCAAGCCAATTGAAGTCTGTACCAGTTATTTATAATTGTCGAGTCACACAACTAGGTTGAGGTCTGAAAAGCAATCTAGTAATTTTCGAACAACCATTTCACAAAAAAGTTATCGCGTTCCTAATATGTGGGACACGCATGCAAAGTGGTGCGTTGCTTGTTAGAAAATTGCAGTTTCATATTTTTTGCAGTTGGAAGCGCTTCAAAGTGGTTATCACCTTTGGATTTCCGTCCAGGATCTATAGCCGGTCCGAACCGGCTGTTGAAAACACTCCGTACCATCATCGATAATTAACTCGCTTGTGGAATTCGAGTTCACCCATTCAAAGTTAATGCCAATAGTTAGTTAAAGAATCCAGTCGATCCGAAATGATATTTCTCCTCATTGATATTAGAAATGTATAACTGATGAGTAGGAATAACATGACATTTTGTTTGCACTCTTAGGGTTTCTGGATTTGTTGCTGACTCAACAAGACAACCGTATTCATCTTTCCGCAAAGTGTGTCACGTAAGTTTTTGGTAACACCAGTTTCACGGTTCTCGTTACTCAGGTCCAACCGAGACTCTATGTCTTTGTATTGTTATTGGTTTTGGTGGAAAACGGGCCGATTTTGAATGCACATTCTGATGAAACAGTTCAGTATCTTCGTTTTTTAACATTTTACTTGGTTTGGGGTACACTGGGTTGTGATGTGCAATACTTTTGGGTTGTACGGTGATGGGGAGATTCGATGCAGACTCACAGGTACTTACACAAGTGTACGAACTTTCCGTTTATCCGGCTGTATCAAGCACTGCGAAAAATGGAAGTGTTTTATACTTGACTCACAGCATTACTCAGCACGTGAGCACTACACGTTAGTCGACGCGCCCACGGTAATTAGTTAATCATTGTCAACCTCATGGTATTCTAATCAGCGCGGCTTTGGATTCGCCGACAAAGTGCATCGCTGATGAGAGGTAACAGAACACAACACCTGAAGTGTCCCCATGATTTATTCGCTGTCAAATGGTGGACGCGAGGCGCCCACTACTCCATGATAAGATGGCTTTAGAAATCCTGACCAGTAGTCTAGTCTGAGAAGCATTATTGCCGTAGGTCGTATATTACCGAAATTAACTTATGAATAGCTGGGGGATTCGTTTATTTTCAAGTTGAACCTCACTCACATTCGATCGCAGCGTTCACAATCAGATAGATCTTCCAGCCAGCCTCTTTCGAAAAGAAGTACTAAACTCGAATTTCGCTCNGTGCACAAGGTGTGGAGAGTAGTGACGCTAATTGGCGTTTTTCTCATTGTGCCATCTATGCAACACAATTCCTCACCACATTGAACAGACGAACGCAGTAAAGCTGTTACATCGTGCAGACCGCGTTTATATTTTATTGGATAGAATAGAGGAACTCAAACCGATCTTTCGTGCTCAGACTCTCATGGTTTTCGTTTTCTAGGTGCCTTACATCCGTAACCTGATGCTCTTAATTTTTGGTAACAGTGTTGCAGGTTGGAAATTTTACACTGATTACTGCCGACACATTGTGATTATAATGTTACTGTTACATCCATATCTAGGACGAAACGTGTAAGCTCAGCTTATAAATGTACTCGGGAATGTTAAAAACACTGATCGCCAATTGTATGAAGCATCTTAGATAGGGCTGGCAATCTGTTAATGCCAGTCTAACACCGAATGCTACAGGTTCCCGAATCTGAACGAAAAATTTCCTTGACTTATTCAATCCTTGTGCATTTTGTCTTGATCAAGTGATTATCAGATCGTCACCTTGATTACACGCCCAATTGTTTGGCCCAAAACCGAGAAAGACAAGGGACGCAACAACACCGTCTGTTAGAAGAACGAGTCAAAATTAGGCCACAGAGACTAAAAATCTGTCGGACGAAAGGATTACCATGCATGACAGACAAGACGCGAAGCAGAACAAACGAGACGGTCATACCTGCTAGTCAGACAGGCCGTATCAAATGAAACGGTCATATATGGCAGTCAGGGCGCCAGAACACATCACGTTACAGAGCGTATCCGGAAACAACGCGAGGAAACACCGCCCAGATAGCGTACAGGCGTTCGACTGCACGGCCGCAATCCGATTGGCTGAGTGGAACGAGGTCACCACCCACGACCACACCAACAGAACTGGGTCAGTCGATCGATATGACGAGATGCGTCCTGCCTGTTTCGTGAGGAAGTGCACCTCTTAACAGTGATTCCTTCCTCAGTTCTCTTGGTAATTTTTCAAGGCTATCGTGAATTTCATATGGACCTTTTTAATCTAAACAATGTCTACTGCGCTCTTCATGGTGACATTTCAGATCTAGACTATGTTCTTTATTTTACGCACCGATCTACGAGCCCGAGACCGGCCCGTGCCCAACTATACTCATTCAACCGTGTTGTTTTCCATTAAATGTCCCATACTAACTTCAGTCACGTGCGTGCACCATCCGGAGACATGGACTTGCAGCCCCCCCCATTTGCTTACTTGTTCTAACTGAGAGTTTCTTGTCGCTTTTATCCCTGTGCTTTCACAGCTCATTTGGTAGCCATTCCTTGTTATACTCTGTGTGAACGTGTTGAGTTTAGGTTTGTGGTAATATTTACATCATTGATTATGTCTTTAACAGTGCCGTAGTAGGCGGTCTGACTTGTTTGACTTTTGAGATCCGACTCGCCTACGCCTTACTCAGAATTCCAAGAATAACATGGTGGCATCCAGTACATCTAAGCTTTTTGTCACCTACACCGAATGAACCCGATTTCTGTTGGATACATTCATCAGATGTTGTATTCTTGATCTGTAACTAGTCGGTAGCGTGTTGACCAATTTTTCACGAAATTTGACATTAAAAATGGACATCCAGGACAAGAATGTTAGTTACATTTGCTCAGTCATAGAACATGCCAAAACTATCTAGTCGAATGTGATTATCTGAACAACATACTACATTCATGTAATAGGTTTTGAACGAACGGCTCTAGCTTTCCTGGATAGAGAAGTCACCAGCTCAAGTGTTCACCGACGTACAGCTGATATCCCTCATTTCGGTCGGTTAGAGGTAGTGGAAGTATTTTTCGTTTCTCCGATGAAAACAATTGTGGGATGCATACAACCTCACAACAACTGCACTCAAAACTCATCAAGTGCTATTAACACAATCGATAGCAGTGGGAAGATGGATGTTTAAATAGTAGGAAAGCGCGGTGTAATTAGTCAACGACTGATATTATACAAGTGAAAGTTCCTCTCGGTGTTTGTTCAAATCGTCGGATTTAAAGTGATTTTAAATTGATGCGAGCAAAAAGCAACCGTCTGTGTTTGTAGACATCACTTACAAGCACTGTTTTATTAAGAAGTTGTTTAAGTGGATTCGGGTATTCTATGTTGAGGATTAAATGAATTGAGAAAAAGGATTATCCGCTGAAGGGTCAACAATGAATAGACATCATCAATTGGGTCTAGACTTCCACAACAACCAGAAGCTGGAAATGCCTTTATCGTTCTATTTATTTAGAAGAAGGTCTTTTCTACAACCATCATCCCATGGCAGCCAGCTGAAGAATACTCTGCGGCATAGGCTTGAATTCCCTCTTAAACCTCACCAAAACCATATGGTAAATAGCTCCTGGACCTTTCAACCGACAGATTAGCTTGTTAGTATGCCAGATGAATGCTACCTAGCTACTTGTCGTGTCACCTGCCAGTTTAGCTGCAGTTTTAGTGTCAGCATAAATAGAACACATCAATATGTTTACCGGCAAGGGGAAGTGAACTCCTTCCAGAATGTCTATTACAATCAACGAATCAAAGAGGCAACAAGCCGTCGACTGTAAAATGCATCAAGCAGTGGTGTTACAATATATTCGTCCTGTCGACTCTTTAACAATACTGATATATATAATTATTCTCAACTTCTTGATATGAGTGAAATTATACCCAGCCACTTATTTATAAGATCACCAGACGATTCAAACCTGTATCACCTGCCCTGAGAACTCCACTGGTTAGAGTCACCATGCGGTGCAGTACAGAAACGTGTTTAAGTCCAGTATTCTTTTAAAAATTATTTCAAAAGAAGGTCGAAACAATTTGTGACTTAACTATATGTCCGCAGTATGTAGCCATACTTCGCTGAGCTGAACGTTTTGAAAAGAACCATTTTAGCAGCTTTTCAACACTGATCCCGCTTTGTTTGCCGAAAGGTGAAAATTAACTTTTACCAACTCAAAAGCAGTTTCAAGCCCGTTTAAGGTGATTGGGATCTAGTGACTCTTTTGTATCCTAATGAGACTGTTTAGGAGTTTGTGATTCGAAAAACTATTCTCACAAGCCCTGATAAGTGGAAGCAGTACTAGCACGATTTCTGAGAACGTTACGTGCCATTGGAAAAAACCCATCGATCGGCCATCACCAAAGATTCAGTGGACAGTAGCTAGTGGGCGGGAGCCAGCCAGTTATGCTAAATGATAGGTTAAAATCAAATTATTTTAACACATTGTTCCGGTTTATCGCTTTTGGTCCTAACCACGGCAAACTAGTGCTAATCACTGATCTAATCACCTTCTCTCTTATGTTTTCATCAGCAACTTTCCGGTTGTCAATCGATTTTGTGTAATTGTAGTAGCCAAAGAGGAGAATTTACAAGAAACAGTCTGTCTGCTGGAACCGATTTTATTAGCAGAGATCACATCAAGCACACCAAGATAGTAGCTCTTTAGCAAGTGCTCCGAGAAAGTATCCAACGTCATCGGTCCTCAGAGTTCATACGTTAGACTGGCCAACCTGTGAGCGTGATCTAAGCATGGCTGAATGCCTTCATTAAGCGTTTGTTCAATTAGTATGAGAAAACGCTGAGATATGATCAATACGGATGACTAAAAAGTTACCTGAAAACCAAAAAACAATTTGAACATGACTATGTTCAACTTTGTTATTAAAAGCATGCTAACATGTAACATGACTCGCTGGGAGAGCACCATGTATATTTCATAGTAAATGACTTCAAAGAATTGCTTTCTACGTTGAATTTATGGTATTAAAAAGGTTTTCCGGCTTTCTTCAAAAGGTTTCTGTATTATGTGCTGCTCGGATGAGTTCAAACGCCTCTACGCCTTCAACTTCACGTCCAAAGAGTAACGTACACTTCACGGCGTCTGTTGTTTTTATTAAGCTAGCTTCACAAAATTAAGTAGCACCCTCTGAATGGTAAAACCTTCAAGTCTATCATGTCAAGGGGCTAGTTTAAGTGACTAATTTACCGGCTATCTAACTTAATACATGTAGCAGCGAATGCCCATTCATGGTTTCCAATAAACTCGCAGTTCTCGAACATCAGTGCTGAAGCTCACCTTTATAGAAGAAAATCAGTTGCACCGGACAGATGCAGCGTCGTTTTGAGGACCATGACGTTGAAAAGTCCGGATATAATTCAGTAGGGGTAGACATTCATGCATGAATTTAAAGTACATCAATGAAGCTCCGATAGCTAAAATTGTGTAACGAAGTTAGCAAAATTAAAGGATGCCGTGAACTGAACGTCAATCTTGAAGTCTTGAACACGGTGTCGAAGGCACAGAAGAGATTATAACTTGTTAAAACTGTCATATTCCACATGGGAGAAACTGGCTACATTGATAAAAATTATCATTTTGTGACAACCGGTTGTTACTGTGTGCACATGTTTTGCGATTCCATTCTGCTGACCTTGATGCATACTATAAATAATGATCAACACTTGTCACCTATTCAAAAAAGCCGAGTGGTATGGTTTTAGATGTTTGTACAAGTTTTTCAAACGATGGCCATAAGATCCGGAACCATCACCAATGGCTCTTAAACCGTAGATAGCACGTCAGTATTTTGTTTCCAAAAGTGCCTGCGGTTCCACAAACCTTAGACTGTCTTATAACTTATTTTTGTGGTGTCTTTCTGAATAAGCTTTGACAGCATTTGATCAGCTAATGTCGGTTAGATCATTTTTGTAGTAGACTACGTGGCAGAGCTAAACCAAGATTTCAACCCCATTCCCTTAAACAGCCACCTCGTTATTAACGTCAGTTTGTGCCTGCCGATTTAAGGTTTCTTAAAACCGGTTCAACATGCCTTCTTAACTAAAAGCACTTCGCTATAATCACCATTAGTACGGAGTGCAGATTAAAAAAACATGCAAAACAGTCTCCTCAATGGCGTCACTGAGACGACATGTTAGACCGCTGTTCACAATCAACTACGTGATAGACCATCTTTTCGCAGAACCCATGATGTTCACGTGCATCGTGAATGGGCCGATTATCTGGTCGCAAGCTGAAGGAGTACCCAAAGATCAAGGTGGCCGGTCATAGAATGTCGATTTGGTGGTGAGCAGCAAGATGCGTCACAATCAGCAGATGCTCGTCGTGAGGCCTTGAATTACAGAATACAGTTTACGCAACCCATGACCGAAACTAGCGAGTGCAAATGGATCGGATTCGGAGGCCACTGTTCTGCTCACCTTATATCTTTCTTGCTAGCTTAGGTCCTATTGATTGATCACATTTTTCTGTTTCCGAGGGATGAGGGCTTCACTTCACAACGACCTAAGACCAGGTCCATCAGCAATGACCAACTGAACATAATGATCTCTATCTACATGCTTTCTAATCTTATTCCTCCGATTTTACGGTAGACACGTGGTGTATAAGTGAAACCGAAATTGGTGCAACACGAACCACTTGCTGTAACATTGACATACATACATCGCTCGGCTCCGGTTATTGTATCAAGTCCATTCGAGAAGAGATAACACACTGAGCAACTTTAAGTTGGTCTAGTCCATTCAAAGGAAACGCGATAAGTCCGCTCTGTTCACCCAGTCACCCATTTACATGTCTGGTAGCAAAAGGCGTAAAAAAAATCTTGCATCTTTTGCCAAGGGGAATTCATCAAAAGAATTTGGTGGTCGAATGAGGTAGCCCCATCACTGGAGCAAGCACGGAGTCAACAGAAAACATAAAAATTTCGACTTGCATTGTTGGAAGAATCCACGATAGGAAAGAGGATAATGGAATAACAACGTACGGAAAATGATATCCGAAGTCTACCGCCGATAACGTTGTTTTCAGCTACTTAGGTGTAACCGGTTTGCAAAAATATCTACATTTAGTCAACAATCGATAGGTGAGGTACATAGTAACATAGCGTAGAAACTCGAATGAAATATCCAGGGTTCTGAAAGTTGCAGTCACTGAATACCAAACATGAACTCTGTGGTAAAATTCTGAGTTGTTTTAGTGTGTAAGTTGACAGTGTAAATCTAGCAGACTGTGTGTTGTAGTATTGGACTTGTCTTTCATTTTATTCGCTTATGATCAACCTATCTATCCTATACAAATACAAACCGGATATATAACAGTCCAGCTTGAACTGTTGACACTTCCACAGAGCCTGACCACGGCGTGGTATATACATTTATGTTGGGTTGCATTTTTCTCTGTTATATGGTCACCTCACCCACTAACATCACTTAGCCGAAACCGAATGGTGACGCTATTACCCATGCCGGACTCGGTGTAAACATCGTTTTAGACCCGTTTCATAGCCAAGCCTCCGAATTTACTTTTAAAGTATTAACAGGTAAGAAATAGCGTGTTCCGTTTGTCTGTACGGAATAACCATTATGTCACAATCTGTTTAGCTAGTAGGTTTATGTGCAATGAGTGTGAGCTTGGATCGGTGCGTACAATTATATTTGTCTGTTTCACAAACTCGGTCCGTTCTTCTCGTTCTAGGTAAACAGCGCTCCACTACTGTGTTCTTCATAAGGTGCATCGGAGTGGCTTCGAGCGATACGTCACCACTGTGTGCAACGTCCCTCTGCTTTCATTTTGAAGTTCATTGTGAATATTTGATGCTGCGTTCAGGTTTTTATGGCAGGCGGCTGATGAACTACAAAGGAAGTTTTAACATCCTATAATGCGACTTCATACAGTCCCAGTAGACCGATTACCAGTAGACCGAATAAACAATTTCTAAAACTGGTTTAACGCCAGCGTTATATATGTATATGTATATTGTCTTCCAGTAAGCGTTAGTTTCCTGTTACTGGTGAAAGGGAAATAGAATTTGCTAGTCGTCGAGCTACTAGCTTTCCTGAACGCTGATTGGAAGAACTGTGATAAAATGGACACAAATATCAATCAGCGTAACACGACCAATCACAAGTGAGGAAACACGCCGACGGTGGCATTTAAAATGAGCTAACTTATCACTGAATGTTTCAACGATCATTGGCTATTTTCACCTGGGTTTGACGTCGGCGGTTGTTATGATGAATTCTGCTCGAACACTGATTGTAATCGCTGTGTTACTTCAGACAGTTCTAATTAGTAAGTGCACTTGTTCGATGCTTCTCCCCAAATACTACCTAACAGATGCTGCTCCGTATGACTTGACACTCGGTAACCACAAAGAGTTATCAACGGTGGCAGAAGAGCCGAACGAACTGGGTACCATGGAGGACACTGGGTTGATTGACACAAAGGTAAGTTTATTAAGTGCTACTAACGTTTCACGGAACTGGTTTCAAACATTTCGTAAATCCCAAATCTTTAAAACAGGGTAACTTCAAAGCTAGTTGCAAATGAATTCAAAGGTGTTCTTAAAGATTTTCTTTGAGGATTTTTAGATATGTCAGCTGCCGAAAATTATAGGAACCATGTACTTACCTCCTAACAAGGTAGCTGTTTCAAACTTCAACAACTGTTATTCTTGCAGACTGATTGAACAGTGACAGTGGTAACACTCCCTCTGTTAGCTAAAGTATGTTGAGTCCGCGACCAAAGTTCCTGAGTCCACCCTTTTTCCTATTTTATTTACGCTATTCGGTCAATTCATGTGTTCTCTATGCTGTGATAATTGAGACATTTTTGGTCACACTATTTGGACTACGTGATTTTTTCGACCTCAACAATCTAAACATTTTCATTTAAAGTGCTCTGGTACTGAAGACCGTAAAGGTCAGTAGGTGTGCAGTTTTGTACCATGACGTCCTGGTCGGATTAGTTTGGTTTAAACTGTGCTGATCGGTCAAACAGAAAGGCACACTTTTACTTATGTGGTTTTTCATTTCGAAAAGGTTCCGGTTATTTTTAGGGAAATATATCATTCCTATTACTCTTTTACGAAGGAAGACCACTTGTCGCTGGTAAAACTTAGCATTCTATTGGTTATCCGTGAGTCAATTAAATGTGATAACCGTCCAGTTGGTTGATTGGAAATTGAACACAAATCTCAGTTTTCAATATCCAACTGAAGTTAAGTCAGTATAAGCTGGATTTTAGAATAACCGGAAGAATAAGGAGGACGTGTTGTTGCGGTTCCTGAAGCAAAAACACAGTAAATTACACGAACTGTTAAGACTTAGTTACACCGTGTTGAATTCGATGGACACATCAGCTCAGGTATGAACCACGGTATTCCCCGTCGTTTGATAGTCGATAGCGATCAGTTATTATTACTGTGTTTGGTCCCATCCATTCTTTCTTAACTGTTGAACAACAGCAAATACTCTAATAACGATTCCTCTGCTCAGCTTGTTTGGAGATATCAGGGCAAAAGTTAAGATGTATATCAGGTATATTCAGCGTGCATCGAAGTTCCCGGGTACAAATACTCTACGGCAACGTGCAATCAAGGCCGATTGTAACAATACTTTCATCCTGTGTGCCTCCACGGTTTGGGTAATCGTTTTTCTTGAAAATTCACTTGAAGTAGGAGTCACGATCTTATAGGTCTATTCCAGTGACTTTTGTAGACAACAACAGTGAACTTTCCTGCAATCCTTAATGGTCAAGGCTACTAGAACGAGCTCTTCGAAAGTGAAAGTTTTGGTCTACATGGCGAGGTATTAGCTGAAGAAGAACACGTTGGTTTTTCACATAGACGTCACAAACTGCGCTGAAACTCTAAAACACTTAAACACTTACTCAACGCCTACACGTAAAAGTTTTCGTTCAGACTTGCTCGGGCGGCCATCGGTAATTGATATCAGTTCTTTTTGGAAGAAGAATGTCTGTCGTGCAAGTGGTAACTTGAACGCGGAAACTAACCATAGCCATTGGTATCAGGTCTGCGAGATAATTCGGTGTAGAAAATTCTTGAAATTCTTATTCGTAAGTGGTGTCCTATGACACTTAACCAACGTGAGCTGAAACCGTTTCTTGGAGGAGCAAATCACCAGCACCCGAATAATTCTTGCCTTTCCCCCTAATAAATCACACAGTTTAAGGATCAGACGAGTATACTCGGCGTTTGTGAGTGTTAACTGTGGTCGGTTAAATTATATCACAAAACCGCTTCTGGATCATATTGTAAGGTAATCTGCACATACCGTGGACAAGATCATTCAATCATGAATGCTTCAATCCACTTTGACCAAACCACTTGCAGCTTGGTTGTACTACTATGCACACTTGAGCATCAAGCTTCTTTTAATATTCCTTCCATGCTATTGATGGTCTAGTTGGACGGTTATACAGGCCTTCCCAAAAGTGGCTGGTCTGTGATGGACCTCCCCTTCAGACCACGCGCATGAACGTGATGAACAACCTTCCTTTTGTTGAATCAATAAGCGCTGGTGAAATTCGCCTAATGTGCTCTACTCGAGTATCACTAGTTAAAACATCAGCTCGATACAATAGTTTGGTAATTACTTCATTCAAAGTGAGGAGGACAAAACATTTTTTAATGAAAAATGTACTGTAATTGATGACAGACCTGAAGGTTTTGAGACAAAGTGCAGCGAGGTGCAGTCAGAAACGAATGTAATTTGGACTATTAGAGCTACCCCATTCATGGAGAGGCAAGGGGTTCCACATAGGAATGCAATCCGATGTTCTTCCTAATGTTATTTTCCATGTATATTTGACCAGCCATAACTACTAGCTGTCAGACTTTCTGGGGACCAGTCCGTTGTAGCGATAAAGAATTTGGTAGAAAACATTTAAACTAGCAGAAGGAAGCCAAATGCAAGTCACATAAAGGTAACTTACCGCTCTTATCATGTTAAAATTGGCATACATTACTCAAAGTTTTTACTATTCGACTACCTCCGTGTGTAGTCTTAGACCTTACTTGTTTAGTGAATGATAAGATTCTTGGCCCTCAGCTGTCGTCTGAGAGTTGTAACGGATAGTTCGTTGTTCGTCTCCAGTAGAAAGTCAACGTCAGTAGAAATCTTTCGATGACCTCCAACGCCTGGAATTAAGTTCACTTATTTCATCAGGTCTGGCTAATTCGACTTCGTGTGCATGTTGATTCATATGAACAAAAATATCGTATGAATTCACCAAGCCGACGATCCTGGAAGCTTCGCTTGAAAGGAAGCTTTTAACATAATGGAAGTGGCTTGGATATAGGCTACAACTAACCTCACGGCTGAGTGTTTTCAGTTCGAATTGCACACCGGCATTTCTGTTACAGACTGATTCCAGGCAAATGCAACCTGTGAAATTGAGCATCTAAAAGACACTAAAGCCACTCGGGTTTAATTGCTGCCTTCATTTTCGCACAAATGTTTTATCTAATCTCAATAGGAAAGAAACGGTTGGTATTGACTGTATCTTAGTCGCGATACAAGCTTAACCTCCAGTTTACGTTCCAGGGAAGTCATCGTACTGGGCACTGTTCTAATGAATTCACGGTAGGCATGGCAGAATTGTCTTGTTTAAGCTTCCTGCCATGGGGTTTTTAGGTAATTTAGTGTTCGAACTTTGGTCTCCACGGTCACTGCCATTTAAAAAAAATGAGCAAGCGCCGAACCGTACCCATCCAAGCGATAGGGTGTTTCCATGTCAAGTTCAATTAAACACTGTTTCCCCTGATCATAAAAAAGTGGTTACTCATAAATATGCGTTATCGAAGTGTGCAAACGAGAACAAAACTCCGGTAGGGGGTTTATTTCCAAAATGAGTTGGATAAACAGTCTGAATACAACAGATGCGCTGAGTTGTATTGAAGATCACTTTGTGTTAACGAAAAACTCCTACCGCTTACCAGTAGGTTTGAGTTTCCCAGCGTCTGCCAATCATAAGGATTTAAGATCCAATTACAATGACGACGGAAAATGAGCAGGAGATCGCGGGCTAGTTTTATACTTCGTTATTGAAATGTATGATTTCTGTTTTTACTTTCAGGCTAACTTACCACTTTAGGTATCTCCCGGCATTTATTGCATTATTCGCTCAGAATACTTTTGATAGCAGCTTCTCATCGTTTACTCGTATCTCTTAAATAAACAATGGATAGCAGGGGTTGAAGAAATTCTTAATGTCTGCTCAAATTTATAAATCCACTGTGTCATAACTATTCGAACGATTAACGAATCACCGGTGCACTATCGGAAGGCACGCGTGGAACAATTTTTCTCATAATCGTATTTTTGTGATTTAAATAAATTAACTTTCTTGTTATTTCGGACTGGTAGCATTACTGTTTAGTAGCAATGTGTTTTAATAGATTTAAAATGCGCACCACTCACAATTACTCACAGATCCATACATGACTTCCAGTCTGCCTATGCAGAAAAAGAACAGTGTACTCGAGTTTAGCTGGTAGTATAGCCCGTCCCTGGTACGATCTTGTCCATAGCCAAAACTTGAACGCCGGTCACGTTTCCATGAGACGACCACGTTGACCACCGTACCACATATTTCACGTTAGACACAACCGAATTATCATATGCAAACTCTCAGTCACATTTGCCTAACAGTACTGCATTCGAATCAAAATTCAAAGTCCCACTGAGTTGTGGACATGTACTGCTCTTACGCTTTCGGAAGTGACATCTCCCAGAAAGAGGCTGTGAAGCCGCGATCAAATGCAAGTAGTATTTAGTTTGTGTCATGCTATGTATGGATGTAAATACCAATGGTTTAGATACCAGTAGGAAATAATCAGCAGAATTTACTATAACTCATGTGCATCAAACCCGCCAGGTCTGGTTACCTGACTATATTAATTTGCAACTCAATAATACCAAAGTGTCTAGTTCATGCATTTTTCGGATCAGTAAAATACACTCACCACTAGAATATTAATTAAAATGTCATGTCCAAGTGGTTACCAGCTTGTACGTTGAACACTCCCCATAGCTGATTGCAATTTTTAAATTCAGGTTGATGTTTCCGTTGATCCGCACCGCATAGGGACTGTTGATTTGCGTTTCGTTCGTTAATTACATCTCATCAACTGTGTTTTATGCTTTCGAGAGTGGAACACAAACTCGGATGATATGAACTTGTGATGTGAACTTTATGACGTAAATTTCTCGGTCACTAATCTTGGGATCAAACTAGACGCATAACCGACTCATCATATCTAAGCAAACTGAAAGCTATAATGGTGTATAGGCAGGACATACAGCGTTGTATTGTTACACGTTATATAGTACACAGCGATTGAAACATATCGGTCAGTATGAGGTCACCAACCTCATAAAACTCACTTATTCCATTGTCGACGAGCACCTGGGGATTTCAATTTTTATAAGTTAAGCAGAACATTCACACGCACATAGGCTGTTGAATTGACCTACTCTGAAAAAAGGTATTCGATCCGCATTTTGCTCCTCTGAAAGTTCCATTGTTATGGGCATTTTGTGTCGGCTCGAGAGTTCAACTCACTTTATTACTGGAAGGAACAATGGACTTCAACAATGGGAGTAAAAAGGAAAACCATTCCTGTGGAGATTAGAAAAAAATCCACGCAGCGATTAGGAGCGTAAATGAAAGAGAGTACAAATTAATCCGAGTCTCAATTGTGAGCCAGCTCAAGCTATGGAGGGTTTTGTTTTGCACGGTTACACTGTTTACACAGTTTCATCATTTCCTGTAAATGAGGTATAAAAATCAACAGATTATACTCAATCCATGTTAGTTGCCTTGTTACACTTTCTCTGTTGTCATTCTACATAAATAAATACATATCGTTTTTAACATTTACCTTCAACAGCCCTTCAAATTGGCAACCCAATAACCTTTATTTAATGACATTTACGTAGCTGATGTCATATATCCAGTTAACAGTAGCAATCCGATTGAGACTTTATTGTTTCAACACAGAATCGGCATCAAAACCACTGTTGTATTGTTACACTGAAGCCGGCTATAGATGACATTTTCTTCAGGACGAGGGCTATCAAATTTGTTCCTCTTCGTAAAGAACAGAGCATGGAGACACATGTGTCTCAAACCTACTAACAGCTCGAGGCTAAGGCTGATGCTCGTTAGTGTAGACTGTCAGTACTTCTGTAAAGCTTTTTGCCTCATCAGTCATCGCCGCTTGTCATCGGAGCGTAGTATGGTAATAATGCCTATGTAATGCTTGCGTAATCGGGCGTACATTCAACAAGAAGATCAGCGGATAGCTATCAGTCTGCTTTTCTTTGAATAACGACATTCCTTGAGAGTCCACCTAGAGTAACCTGGTCTAACTTCTACCGGCTCCTCATTCGCCAATTACTATCAAATCATCAGCGCTACTGTTCGCTGATCACAAGATTTTGGCGAACAATTCCAACTCTACATGAGATAGATACACCACGGAACGATACGACCTGGCTTATCGAATGGTCCATAAACAAACGTACACAAAGCTAAATGCAACTCTATGAACATTTATATGCACAGAAGAAACTAAACTAACCAGTCTGCCATTGAACTGACTACGCCATTACTAAGGGAAAGGTTGAAACTGTTTGATTACTAGTGAGCAGTGGGGGATTTTGGCTAACAAAGATTGAATATTACTCACAATTAATTCTAGCTGTCTTTCCACTTGCTTTTGCAATGTGCAATTTGCATGATATTTGCTGATTCCGCGTTACCGAATAAAGAAAGTATATTGCAATGGTGACATCTCAAGATGTACGTCTTCTGAAGTGGAACATCATCCATATTTAATCACAGCCTTTGCGTTCAGACTTTCCAACCAGCCTCTTTCGAAAAGAAGCACTAGACTCGAGTTCCGCTCTTGTTAAATCTCGTCAGTGATGTGCATCCTTGTCACGGCTAGGGTAAGAACTCCAGTTACGCTTTCGTGAGTCAACCGTATTGACCACTGCGCATCTGACTTCACATTAGGCACATCATCATCATTCATCGCATCTGAACGTCTGATCGTTTTCGCTTATGAGTAATGGGCATGTTTCTCTATCGGATCAATAGACGGTATAGTATCTGGCCTTTTAACTGTAACCGCTAACCTCGTAATTGGGACTCCCGAGACGAGTAGAAATCTCCGATCTCATTAAACCTGCTAGGCGATATTTAAGGTCACTGATAAGTAGTCGGGGATTCGGTTAACTTTCAGGTTTGACACCACTCACATGTGGACACAGCCCTCTCTCTGTCCTTACATGAATCTACTTGCGAAAACCGAAACGTTAGTACTTACAGTGTGCCGCAGCAACAAATGGCACACGTTCAACCGACACTCAAAAGTAGAATAGCAGGTCAGAATACGCACAATTTTGAGCTGCGCACAAAGCTTTTGCTGTTGACCCGACATTCTATTCTGTCCGGTAGTGGTGAAAATTGTTGCATGGTTTTATCCGTGTGTTTAGAAGTGAGCTCTGTATGTTCGCGTTTGTCCTTGCTCATAGTCATCTGGCAGTTATAGTGGACTTGAGAAAGTTTTCCACTGAATATCTGCATGGTTACAACAGAGAAGATGCATTTCGAAGTAAATTGCCACTCCAGCTCAACAGGACGTAGCAATACATAACAGTTAGTTTGAACTACCCATTTTAAGCATCGATTCTAGCATCAGCGTTCCAATGGATGGGTGACTGGCTGCTTCCACGAAGTCGCTATTCGACTAACCTTTCTGTCTGACGGCAGAACTGGCCAGATTAGGATGAAAATTTGAAGGCAACAATCATGAACCCTTAAATCGGTGCTACTTCGCGGTTTCGCGAACGTAGCTCTGTAAAGCACGGAACTTGGGATGAGTCGTATCCACCTAAACCAAAGAAGTGATCATAATTCACGCCGTAGTTCCATTAACTGACTCGTGAGAACCGGAGTGCTTGAGCGTTGATAGGACAGTTGCCTTTTGAATTCACCTAATCAGACTAAACCATAACCAACTCAGTTACAGAGAATTGCGGGTTCGAAAGTCCGTATGAGAAAAACATGTATCTTCAGCTGACAAATTTATTGATATTTATTGACACTACCTTCCTTCAGGTCCCCGAACATGTGAACGACAACGTAGGTGAGAACGAGTTGTCTCGGATTGACCCCATTAGTTCAATGGATACATTGGTGCCTGATGTACCTTGTTCACCTGGTATTGTAACTATAGGTATCCTCGAGAGGAAACCACTGTCCACACAATCACTGAAAAGGAAAGCCTAGCCAGCAAGCGTGAAAATGTATTAAAACTAAACTCCCAGCAACAGTCGAATCAGACTTGCACACATGCGTATAGTTGTTGAATGATTTAACAAATTTGGTTGGTCAATAGTATAATTAATAAAATGCGTACATTGGTTAGCCTCCTGAATGTATTGTTCCAGGTCAGCCACAGATACCGTAATACCATCTCGTCGATGAAAAAACTACAAATCCACTCGATCATTAATGACAATCGTTTTGAAACATAATCGAAAACATGCCTTTGCATACTGATGCTGGGCATGAAAAGGTCACACTTTACCTGTTCTTGAGACGCATACAAAGGCTGATGTAGGCTGATGAAATCGTACTACTGGAGACGGAATGAGTTCACCTAAGACTACAAGCTCGAACTGGCTGCGGTGGAAAGGGATCGAAATATTGTTCACAATGCGTAACGACGTTCACTTCAAGCTGACGCTTACGACCGGCTTCGTCCTTGTTTGGGCTCGTGAGGTTCCGATAGGAATCGAAAGGGTAACCCTTCGCCCAACCGATCGAGGTTCTTATTCACTCGGTCATCAGTTGTATATGCATCGTAGGAATTTATAAGTAAATGAGCTGTAACTCCTCTTTTGCCCAGGCTGACTGTCTCCAAAGCTAGCACATATGAACTGATGGTTTAATGTTCCGTACAGTGATTCTAATCACAATATCTACAGCTTTGAATCACAGTTCTAGTACTGTTAACCACTGTTCACTTTGCCGCAGGTCCACTCGTGCTATTTCAAACTGTGCTTTTGGACCTGCATAATGAACAGTAACGACTTTGGAACTATTAGTAGGCTACCTGTAAGGTCTGTTAGCTCGTTAAACTGTTGACGTAGACACCCTTCCTACAACCACTCAGGGAAGAACTAAACACAGTGTTTGAAGTTCCAGTAAGATGGCTGTTTGGTCAGTAGTAACTGCAAACAGACCAATCCGGTATAATCTCTAGTCCTTTTAACCTTCTCACTATTACAATAAGTGGGACAAGGAATAAAAACCAGTAGGCCATTCTACCCTACAGTTTGAACTGCGTTCAGGTTTCGTTAAATCGCTAGGTGATTTCAGCCCTGTAAAATGACATACAGGGGATGGTATTACAGAGCCGAAATTTTGGACGACGAGAAACGAGGTTCAGAATGTGTACTTGAGTGAAAACCTCGGACACTGAAAGCATGTGGACCTGGTCATTGGAAAAAGTCAAATTAATTAAATGTCGGCCTTAGAAGGCATTTTTGGATATCACTCAAATGTGATCATGGATACTGATGAGTAGTCGGGGATTTGGTTTATTTTCAAGTTGACCATCACTCACATTTGATCTCAGCGTTCACATTCACATAGAGTGTAAAGACAGCCTCTTTATACTGGAATTAACAGGGAAGTTACTGTCTCCTCTCGAGACGATTGGGCGACCTGAGCATTTCTCACAAGCGAGAGTGGTTGGGCGTTCAGATTTGATAATTCGGTCGTGCCTAATGTGAGGTCAATGGCGCAGTGGTCAACGCGGTTGTCTCGTGATGGAATGGCCGGAGTTCAAATCCCGGCCGTGGCAAGGATATGCACCACTGACGAGCTCTAATGAGAGCGAAACTCGAGTCTGGTGCTTCTTTTCGAAAGAGGTTGGCTGGAGAATCTATCTGAATGCGAAGGCTATGATCATGGTGTTAAATTGTTCGATAGACTCATATAGTTCGAGTGAATGCATCTGCTTAGCAGTTTATCATCATTCGGTATGTCGGAGATGTGACTGAGCAACCAGTTCATCAGGATAAAGAGTTTGTCGATCTATCGAAACGATGTGCTGAAATACATTCTGGATATAATCGTGAATCTACAGAACGCTAACACTGAAAAGCACATCAGAACATTGCACAGATGATTTTGTCTTTGACCGGCAGGTTGCTGCTATGATACCTTCAGAGCCCAAATCGATATTCGAGCACTCACGCTGACCTGTTAAAAAGTCTGCCGTTGTCAGACAATAAGAACTCAATGGGTTAAACCAATTTCCAAATCTTCCGCTACAAGTAAGGTAAAAATGAGCTGGTGGAATCAGAATACACAAAAAAATGGAACAGAGATAACGGTAAATCTCCCTGACATTCCTTACGTCCCAGTTGGCCAACAAAATTCCGCAACCATTTAATCTTGTCCTGATAGTTAGTGCGCGATATCTGCTATGTAGTCGTAGATGGATGTATGTTTTCTGTTTTCGAATGCGTAGGTGGAGCTTTGTTAACTGATCCATAGCCATCACTGTGACTACAACCGTATTGTAAGGAGTAGTCTCCACATAACAAGAAAATGGGCGGCTGTTGGCTATCTGGGCAGGTCTGGGACAGATTTCAACGTGTTCTGATTAAATCCTACTTTCTGATGAACTTCCAAATCAACAGCAAGAAGGTGGACTTTATTTAGACAGACTGACGAGATTCAGTTGTTCGATTTCAAATACAGTTCCAAATACATTCCAACCTGAACGGGCACTGAAACCGCAAATGTGCGTACAACAAGTGCAGCAACTTAGTAGTTAACCCAAACCAGTGTACTTATCGTCACTAAGAGGACGACAGATGCAACATCGTTAATTTAAAAAATGGGCAGAACCCTAAATTACCTAGGGATAATCGTTGGAAAATTCTCAGCTTTAGTGACAGAAAGAGGTCCACCTCAGAATGTCCCGGTGATTGGTTATTTTATTAACATGACACAACAGAAAAAGCACTTCAGTTCACAAACCTTAACTCTTTAATAAAGCAAAACATCAAAACATGCATGTCACCTTTCTGTACATGTTTTCACGCGAACGTCAGAAGTGGGTAACAAGAAGCTGTCTTGCACCCCATAGAGCACCTATGAAATATCATTACGGGAAGGTAATGCTGAAGAAACACATTCGTACAACAGTGCAAAAATGATGTTAATTGTGCGTTGAATTCCTTTCCACTTCATTTATGACACCACCTAGGATTTTGTGACAAAATGGGTTTCTGAAATTGTTCGATTCCTGTAGCGAACTGTGGACTTCACGGTGTACGGGACAAAAGATAAAGTTAACTCGCAAATGAGTTAACAGCCTTAACGATGAAGAAACGTGCATCATAATTTGAAGATGTCAGTAATTTTTACCAACGCTGTTTCACAATAGCGCTGGGTTTTTTTGGCTCATGAATATTGTTGGATGTTATTTCGTTTTGCTCAAAAAAGAGCATGTATCAAACTTTGCGGTCTTCGTGACTCCAAATAGTTTCAAAAGAAAATGAAATCTGTACGTTAAAAAACTGACCAAGATAACACAAAAAGCGATCCTACTCATAATCAGTTCACGTACAGTAGTTGCTGGTCGTTTGCTGTTTGCCTGACGGTACATGTAAATTTTTCCACAACTCATATTGAAAGCTAGTTATTTTGGGCAGCCATGAAGAGATTGTCATAATTTCTCTGACCGAGAGGTTTTCTCTCTAATCCATTTCACTTGGCCTCCGGATTTCCTTCTTTCTCGTCTTCCTAATGTTCAACAGTGCAATTCACTTTTGTTTTGAATACAACCAGCAGAATTTGCCTACTCTTCTCGTTTTGATCCAGAAATTTGAAACAGTGTATGAGGGTCATCACCTGGAACGCTCTTCTTACCACGATGGCTTATCATGATGGTTTCATTTCTTCTCCAGAACCCAGTGTTTGACGTATAACCTCAGGATGCGTACTGAAACCATTTCCAGTCACCAGACTGCGTCATAAAAATCTACCTTGATTAATGATGGAGAAGACAGTCTGACCGAAGCCATCCAGCCAACCATGGACAAAATGTATCGTACAAAAAGCTCCCTGCATATCAACTTCGTAGTCTTGATGATTCCTGAATCCTACGGTTGAACAACTGATGTCATACTTAAGATAAGAACACACGCTGCTTGTGACTCAGATAGGGTCTTGTGTGGACGAAGCGGGTGTTCAACGAATATCGTCTTCGTTCGGACTAAACATAAGTCACGGCCGACCACAGCTGGCCCCTTTCGAAAAGAGGTACTAGAATCGAGATTCGCTCTTGTTAGTAGTGCATATCCTGACCATAACCGGGATTAGAACTACAGCCACGCTTTCATGGGGCAACCGTGTTGACCACTGTGGGTGGTTTTCAATCTATATGAAGGAAACAAAATCCTCCACTACTCATCAGTGATCAAAATATCGTTCAGGTCAGAGATTCCTGTGAGTTCACCTTGAATAAAAGTCTTAGTTGAGGAGTCATCGATAGGAGTTGACAGAACAGTTACTGTGTCGCCTCTCGATGTGATCGTACAATCCAGACATCACCCACAAACGAACGTTGCTGAGCGTTTGTATACGACAACTGAATGGTGAGGTCAATGTGAGGTCAATGGCAACTGGCTAATAACTACCTTTGTCAGAGAAAAAGATTCCTTCCGCTCTCCAGGTCCATGGAGTAACTCCAAACCTAAGAAATGACGGATTTCCTCATACAAAGAATTACGGTTCCGTTTCTTCCTGTCACAAACGGAATCAACTCTTCCCAGAATCATCATTCGCTTCTTGCAAAGGCTTCCTTCTTGATATTTCCCCTGTCGAAAAAAGGCTTCTGTTCAGCTGCCTGTGAATAAAATGTGCACCTACATCAAAATTGGAAACGTCATTCGTGTAGCGTCACTACAGTTTGATTTGTGGGTAACTTTTTAACCCTTCGTGAAGGTTAAGGACGCGTCAGCAGGTTCTCCAGGGAAAGCAAATTGGTTAATATAGCTTCTTCACACACATTCTGATAGCCAAGCATTGCTTCTCGAGAATTTGGTGCAACCTAAGTCTCGGGATGTTCCAGTGGCTTTATTTTGAAACGGCTGTGAGCGCATTCCTTCCCAAGGCCTTCACAGAGTAGTTCCATAACGGTGAAGCTGCAATACAAACAGTTTGCAGGATGGCCAGTCTTCGTTAAAAAAAATTGATTCGCCAGTAGCTAGTCTGTGACACAGATAACGCAGTAACAGATGCACGAGGCCCATAGTTCAAGTGGGGACATAAAACGTGTTCAGCACACCGTATCGTGTTCGATTAATGACACTTACTTGTGTCCTAAGGGCTATAATCTACAACGCAATCGAATATTGGGGTAGGCTTTGACCAAACAGAACGCCTCCAGAATGACTGAATAGTAAAAGTGCGGCAATAATGGCTCATCACATTTTTCTAGGTTGACTATAAGATCTCTGTTCAGCTGCTTGACAATCCCCTTTGGAGATTAGTCACTTTGAGGCTTGATTCGTTTTGATAAAACAAATTATTACTATTGTACGGATTGAGTAGTCAAACAAAATTGTTCGCTCGGCAATCGTAATTGTGTCCGTGGGTGATCACTATGATGAGGTTATGGATGATAAACAAGTGGTCGATGTAGAATTTGTGAAGCAGTGGACTGCGATACCGAGTTAGAACAGTGATCGTCCCAAGATTTTAGTGTATCAAAACGTCACTACCGTGATGATGGTGGAATATTATAAGAGTATTTACTGATGAGTAGTCGGGGATTTGGTTTATTTTCAAGTTGACCATCACTCACATTTGATCGCAGNTGGCTGGAAAGTCTATCTGAATGCGAACACTGCGATCAAATGTGAGTGATGGTCAACTTGAAAATAAGAGTATTTGTCAAGCGCAACTGCTATTTCGGACAGGTTACGAATATGCCAGCCAACGATTGTTTAGACGGGATACTTAATCTGGATAACTTTCGAGGTACAAAGCAAACTGGTCCTTTCACTTGTTTTCCAGGATCTTCAGTTATACTCTAAAGATGCTAATGATAGCTGTCTCTGAAGCACTGTTAAGAAACGTTGAGTACCTACCCAATCTTGCTTTCGCTATTTAGGTCTGGCAGCACTCCAACCAGTTCGTTGAACAAACCGAGATCTTCTCTCTCACACAGGCATACGTATCGATTTATGTAACCCAACCAATTGTGCGTCCAATCTGTGTTCATGCGAATTGACCCCATAGACTTCGTTGTATCAAACATCAATAACCGGGAATATTTACATAGTAAGTAAAAAGCGACAAGGAAAGCAGACAAGTCAGAGTAAAAATCATAAGGTTCACAAGAGTGTAGGGCACACGCATAATTGTTTGTGTAGCACAATATCTGGTCAAGATCGACGACCATAAGGAATCATTGAAATGCAGCAAGCATTGACTACTCTAGGACGAATATCGAGTCCAGCTTACTCCGAAGAATTATGATCACATTGTCGGGCAACTGACGAGACCTGAGGTTTGCGCACAACTGAGATGAATGAGTTGCATCCCGTAACCACGTTTTAAGCACACATTGGTAAATGTTCCTCTAACCTGCAGTTTAAGCACCTATCAGGTTCACCGAGTGGAAATTCTTCACGGCTACAAACGAACCGATAAACATTGCGAATTTAGGCCAATGAGTCTTAGTAATGCATTTGCATTGGCGCTTGTGAAGGCACATACGTTTACAGTATATGCACCAACGAAGTTTGGTGCTGTAGAAGGCAGTTCGCTAACTTTAGTTTTCATTCTTTTCGCAAACGTTGTAACCTACAATGGGGTTATCGCAATCCGATTTGAGCCTAAACGTAGTAATGTTTGCAGGAATGTTCTGCAATTTTATCTTAAAGCAGATTTCATATAAGACAACAGGCTGGAAACGGATAGGGATTCGTACGCTTTATTGGATTGTAGCTATCGATATACGTAAACGTAATCATGTAAAGTAAGCACTCGAAGTGGCGGTACCATCCTCCCAGATATACTAGTGTGTTAACGACATAACTCGTAAGGTGTGTTATACATTCAAACTCGAACAGACTACGTTTTCAAATCATTGGTGTCAACCCGTAATTAACTCTCTAATCAGGCCAGTAGCTCATGCAGTCGAAGAAATTATAACAAACAAATCTTTAATATTGTCCGACTTTATGAGTCCAGAAAAAACCAGCGTTACAGTATTAGTATGTTGATCTAGAGTTCCTGAGTTATCGTTATTTGGTTGATGTTTGGACGTGTGTATTACGACATTATCTCAGTCCATGTATAATCACACTGTTTCAATGTAGCAAATTTCTGATAACTTAACTTCGATTAGTGTTTGTCTTTTACTCTCTCTGGAAGATGTTTGGTGTCGAAGAGGGTACGCAGTTTAAGACTATTTTTCACGAGTTAATAACAATACCCAATCAGGTCATAGACCAATTGTGTCTAAATGTAGTAAACCACCGATGTGAAAAGAAGTCATTAAGCCGAAAGAAGGTTGTACACACCACCTGTTTCGTACTCCGACAGAAAGATGACCAGAGGACTTCTGTCACTGACACCAGAGGAAATGTATTCAGTATGCAAAAATTGATTTCGTTTCCATTCAAATAAATTTCACAACATTGGAGAGCCGGCGCGAACAGCCGAGTTTCACGAGCGTTTTGTTCGTCAATATGCTACAGGTGACGCCATATGTAGCATTTGCGTGACAGCTGTGTTCAGGTTACGCCTATTTCCAGTGACAAAAGGCCGACATTAAAAGCATTGTTTCAGTTACCAAAACCGAAGAGGCAGGAAAACACCGCTTACATTGTGAGGTACATACAAACGAACAAACGGAGCAACGAGTCACCCGTTTGGTATACACGACACCGGGGAGTCAGATGACTGAGTGTCACTGACTGTTAGACGATTAAATAGCTTATAAAAATACTGCTACAAGATACCTAGAAATGTAATCTCGCAACAGATTCGTGCGATTACTTCTCACCCTAACTAACGCACACACAGAATACCATAGGCTGAAGCACGCCATCTACAGTGGTATGACGTCATGGCGGATAAGATGAACCCGCTGAACGGACTGGGCGCAAATTTGGATTTCTCAGACCAGCATGGTTTACCGTACGAAATATGAAAAGTGCATCAATAAAACACTGCCGTCCAACAGCTTTTGCAAAAGTAGGCAATACACTAAGCTTTTGTGTCGAGGTTTTTTAAATAAAAGGATCACCTGAAAACACAACTAACAGAAAAGACCCTACATGCAGTGTACTGCTGAACATAAAAGTGCAACATTCGAAAAATTAGATCTAAACAAAACATGGTAATGCAACTGGTGTCTGAACTGACTGCTCATCGTGAAAGGCTTTGCTACACAACCTAAATTCTAAATTCTCCCATCTTTCTATACCAGTAGGCAGCAGACTGGACAACCCTGAAAGCAAAACTTAGAGAATAGCTTCAGCGGCCAAAATTGATTCCACAGTGCTCGTTAATTAGCCGAGTGGAACAGGAAAACCGAGCCATTGTGCACAATACCCGGAATCCAGTAATTCATACTCAATTTAAACGTTCCCGTATCTTTCGCAACGTAACCTGTGTAGTGACCATTGATGTATCCCTGAAAGATGTTCAATGTCAGATCGCGGACCGGCTTAAGGCTTATGGTGCCTCAGTGTCAACCTAGGTATTTCAGGTGGGGCTAACAGGGTTGTCCGGTATCCCAGTTCTTACTCAACTTTGCAGCACACGAGATCCGAGGTTACCCGTTCCAGACTACGAATATGGTTATGTGGAAATACCTCCAGGCACGCGAATTCGAGAAATGTGCAGGTGATATTGCTCTAATTTGTGGGCATTCATGAAGAACGTTTAGAACAGATTAGAGACTCCAGTTCACCAGCTTTGTACGGTCTTTGCACTCCCTAAGTGCACGGCACTGTTGCAAGATTCGCAGGGCTCTGAAATTGATCAGATCCATTGTGGTGAGCGGTTGGAACTAGTCAGAAAGCTCACGTACTTTGGAGACTGCATCAGCGCCTGCGGAATCTGAGATGAGATCACAATTCGTATGGCAAAGGCTGAGATGACGTTTGTTAATTTACCTTATCTGTGAAAGCAGCATTACCTGTCTTTTTGTGAAAAGCCAAATGTATGGTGCCGTTGTAACAGCGGTCTTACTGTACGGCTGAGAAATTTGTCTCATCCGCGCGCAATGAAAAGGTTTGCGAACGTGTCTTCTGGCTGGACGGGTTCTGTTGACTCTTGAACATAATGGCCGCGTTTCGCAAGCCTCGTTCGCTTGGACAGATTACGAAAGCTGACTCATCGCCTGCCATATCTCGTATGGTTGGCGAGGGTCGGGTTAACTTGGAAGCTGAAGCCTGGTGGTCAGCGTATGACCTGAGTTGATATGTGAAGACACTGACACTGAAGCTTGCTTCAGTAGGGTGTTCTAGACTTCGTGGTTGGAGTCCCAACGACAGAGAAAAACTTTGGTTGATGCACAGTCTGATTTGGTGATTAATAGTCGTTGACGCTCGCGTGGTGAACCTCCGTGTGCATCGAAGTTTTTCATTCCCCTACGTCTTCCCCGTTCTTTACTCCACGTAGACTCTATTTTCCCTTTTATATATTCATTACATTCTCCATTCCATGTGGGCTTTTTAGGTTAAACACGTATATAAGTGGATAAGGTCCACCGAAGGTAGGCGTCCACCACATGCATGTAAATTCAGCTAACCACGAGCTACTTACTAATTGATAAGTAGCATAAGTCGAATCTCATTGTTCACCTGTTACTCGGAATTCAATTAAACACTTCCTTTCATCCCCTCCGATTCAGGATGGTCGTTTGAAGCCAAGGTTCTTCGGGCTAAAACCGTCGTGGGTGATCGAAAATGACAACAGGGTACCGAACCCAATATACCCAACCCGGAAACGGCGATTTTTTTGCAACCCAATGGGGTGTGTCTGACTTACTGCACACACGTCCCTGAATTGAGTACCCCAAATTTACATCTGATGATGTAGTCCGCCTTTGTGGTCAAACAACTGCTCTTACTTCCCCTAATCAAATGCATAACAATAATGTCATAATGACTCCATATTTTACACCGCTACATCCAGACGGCCCAGTTACCCAACTCTACTCCCTAATAATACCATAAACTATGCAGAATTCAATTGCGGATTTCCGGCGGCACAAGATTAGCTATTCCGTGGTTGCTTAACTTCTAGGAATAAATGCAACCGACTCACGAAGATCATTGAGATTGAAAGGGTCACTAAAAGATGATATAATTTGTGCAGCACCATCAGTAGCACCGTACCAGCGGTTCACACAGATATTCGGGTGATCAACAAATGCAGGAAATTTTAGTTTGGAGGAGAACATGGAGTTCAGTTGGGAGGTGCCTATCTAGAAATGAGCTATATCGAAGTGTCTACAACTAGTAAATAATCAAAAGGATTTCAAGTGAGGGTAAGTCCAGCTTTCGCGCTGCTTTCACCTTTCCACCTTAAAATGTGTCATAAGCTTACCGGTAATCTACCCAAACAACGCTCACACCGCCGCATCTGATTGGTTACCATATCCATCAGTGCTCTCAGCAGGGGGGCAAAGTAGTTCACAAATAATCCAAGCGGAAAGACGAACTCAGCCTACAATTTCCAGATGTTTTTACTGCTTACGGAAAACCGAAGCGACGAATACGTGCTTTAAAAAGAAACATCTTCAGGTAATTAAATTTCTAGAGGTTAGGAAACGACAGCCACCATTGGTTACCAAGAGAGCACTCCGCCTGGGTGAGCTCAATAATAGGGCGGTTTGGATAGTGTCAACATTATTCGATTATGAGTGGTGTAAGAATAGAGAAATACAAGCGTGACGGCCACGAGAATTCAGGAGTTCGAATGAACATCTTGCCGCAACAAGGCGATGTAGCACAGACACTGTTGCTGGCTGGACGCCCTACAGATAATTCTGAACAGCCAACTAGAAATGGCTCCGTAGTCAGTGTCAGCATATGTTTGACTTCCTGACTGCACTTTGAAACCAGACGGGGCAACGTTTCTTTGCTCGTTTGTCAAGTTGACAGGTTGTGCTTTCAGTGTACTCTCCTGGCGTGCAGATTATGCCATCACAAAAAGCATCCTTGAAGCGATCGTGATCACGTGGAGTCGTTTTTGTTTCGTTATCTCAAGAAGCGCATCCAAACTATTAGGCTTACACGACTCCCACTATGACATCCACCAATCTTCGAATCAACCACAAAGAGCTAACACTGATATAACACTTAAACCACCTTAGTTACAACACTGGTCAAACAAAATGCCGTCCTGTGTACCAGTAGTAGCTGATATCATTGTTTTAACCAGTACTTTCCAGTCTTTGGAAGCATATCAACTCGATGGCTAATTTCTCAAAAGCATGTTCATCACTTTGATTTGCCCACAATAGTTATGTGGAAACTTGGGGTTTTCATGCCGCTTTGCTAAGACATCTATAGATGTGGGTGAGATACGAACAGGACACCAAATCAAAATAATAAGTAACGCGACGTAAGCTGAATTAGCACACGGTATCTAGATGTGTGGAGCCGGCACAGTTCCTCACACGTGAATTTAGACAAGGGGGAAAGTTTCTCAAATTGACCTGATTAAGAAAGTAACGGGGCAGGCGGAATGGTTTGATCAATGTTAAGAAGCTCCGGCAATGGCTAAGAGTATATTGCGTATGAGCGAATGGAAACACTATAGATTGAAAACGGATTAATAAAGTGGCGGACCGTTACAGCAAATCGTCAAGGGACATTATAGACTATCGTGGTTCGTAATTGCAATGAAGTCCAGGTGATATTAGTGAAAACAACTCGTCTTCATAATATCAGACCTCCACTAGTTGTTTCCCAAAGAACATGGCTCGTTAAAAATCAGTTGACACTTCAAAAGTAAGGAACACCTGGCAAAGCATTTCAGCACAGTCCTTCAAACAACTAAGAAACCGAAAACCAACAGACTGGTTAGTGAAGTCAGTGGTTATCAGGTGCCACTGGAACAGTGAAGTCCAGCTTAAGTGAAGGTATAAAAAGGCGAACAAAACCGGAAATATTGATGCGACCTAAGACCTATCTCTCTTAAATGATAACCACAATGATAGTCACCTGGTGACCATCCTGTTTTCCATGGAAAGGACAACGCTAAGACCATGCAGTCGAGTTTTAGAGACAGAACACGTCCAGTTCTGGACTTAAGAAAGTGCACACCAGAGCAGCTTCTTAACCTAGTTGGTGGACAGTACGGACATTAAGAGCGATGGTGCTTAGCAGTTGTCATGGCTTGAGGAGATGAAAATCAGAAGCAGAGGATGGTGAAAATAAATAAACCGGTCTGTCGGGGCAACGATAGTTTCTGATACCTCCCCGTCGCTCATGCCACAGAAGAGAGTTGACTCGAGGAACTCCATCGTGAGTCTCTCACTCAAAAATCTGACCCGAGACAATGGGATAGGGTTTTATTGTGACCCAACCCAGGAACGACCACTAAACAGCCAAAGTCACCTAGCAGCAGGCGACTTGGTTAACCCGGGGGCACAGTACATAAGACATTAATATTTGATATTAATCAATGCTACATGCAACAGATGTACCGGAGGCTCCATCAGGCTGTGGAATTGCGCCCGAAGTTCTAGGTAATACACCGGTGCCCATGGTCAACCGTTAGAAGATCGGAGTGCTCCTGAGTTGACGGGACCTTTCTTAACCCCTTCTTATTTATTCGGGAGAAAGTAGTGTCACAACCACGAAAACCATTCCGTCGTATGCCTATAGGGTCATATTTCACCGCACACGGACACCTACGCGCCAGCAATGCGAGATACAACCCCATGAATGAATCTGCTTTCCATCAGATCGTTCCCCTTAAACTTGCATGACAACCTTGTACTCAGCAGGAAAGAACCTTGTCATTATAACCCTCCAGATCAGCGCAGTGCAAAAACATGACCATTACGTCAATATGGGATAGGTCATGGATCATCAATTCAACTCACGCTAAAGTCGTACTATGGGCGAAAAGCTGTTGACTAAGGCAGAATCTTTATTGCCCCATCGATCGTACGTTCGTGCCACTGAATCAGAGACTCAATCCACAACGTAGCGAGGCTTTTATCCAAATATCTCATACACCCTTACTTGGTTCTAACTGTCCAGAGGTCTCCTGTCGCAGACTTTCGTCCATCATTTTTCGCCCCATGGGCTGATACCCTCTGTTGGATTTTGATCTGCACCCGCTGTTTTCTGTAAACCAACTGTTATATGCACTGAGTGTATCTCACGACAGAAAGTTGAAATAATCGAGTTATCAACTTACTCACCCACCACAGTACGAGTGATGCTTAAATATCAAGAAGGGCACAAGAAAGGAGTTGCGGTGGAGCGTAGATTAAACTGTCGGAGCGTGTGCAAGGTTGTTGAATCGACCGTCAGCCTCCACCCAGCAGCTTCCAAGTTTACTCGTTATCAACCTGTCCGAACCAAGGAAGCTCGGTGGTGCAACCACCCACCATCAGATTCGTGGGTCAACCTAGGCCAATGGGGGTGCTCAAGTTGCAGTCGAACAAACTGACGACGTCTAATCCAAACAAGAACGAATAGAGGTTGAAAAGTACACGACGCACTACACGCCTTAAGTATTACATCAACAAGAAGTTAAGTGACTCAACAACGTAGACCCCATATATGAGCACTTTTAGAGGCACAGAACAGAAGGGTTGTGACCTACATGCCACAAAATGAGTAGTTAAAAACCAACGACAACAGTAGACCGACGATCAGAAAAGAGCCCAGCAATTTCAAATGCCCCAACTAAGTTGCAGAAGCTCAACACTGTCCAGTGCGCGTTTCTACTAGGTGCTTCACAAGACTGAGCACTGCGCACATTTGTCGTCAGAACGAGACAGGACCTTGACACGGTGTGACGGCATGCGCATCCCGATGAACTACTAAGGTAAACTGGACCGTGTGGTGACCACACCAACAGCTACCCATACCAGGCAGGCCAATAAGTAGAGGTCTGAAAAACCAGTCTCCTGATCCTCTAGGTTGCCGGTTGGAAGAAGGTCGGCATCTTCCGAAAAATGTACCATTTCTGGTACACTGCCATTCACCCGCTACCTTGGGGCAAGAACTTTCGATCAAAGACTTCGGATGGGAACCTTAACAGTCCTTTTGGTTAGGTCTGGGCGTCCTGACGGTATCTCAGCCCACAGACAACCATGAATCCTCACAACACCAATAATTCAATACTGCATCGACCGTCTCGCATTATAAACCGGGTCACCCTATCTACTGCATACATCCGGATGGATAGGCGAAAACATGCTACTGCTGACCCCTCCCTCACTGTCCTATCAAATTTAGTCTTCAGGCTCCTCCGGACCCCCAGTTCTGATGATTACTCTATAGGTCTCACAACAGATACCGATAATCATAGTAAAACAGTGTCGATAAGTTCCGTCCCTTGCCATTCAGTCTAAGGCCTTCCTCGTCTCTTGTCTAGATCCGGAATATGAATTGATATGGGTGCCTCCAACGTTAGCACTTTAAAACAGATGGGTTAACAGGTTGCTCTCACACGAACGTTGGACGCGTTAACTACCGACGTCTGTTGCATCTCGGGGGCTAGACTTCAGGACAGAATACACTGTGTGGAACTGACAGTACCCGCATTGTCTACCCAATATTGATTATGCGCCTCCGCAGAGTCCATGACCGCCGCTGTCGAACACGCTAGAGTGAGTACAACCCCAGCAAGACGGCCACGGCCGTGTCGCTAGGTTAGATTTCCGTTAACAATATATTTCGTGCCCTCTGCTTGGTGGGTTCAATTAACGCCAAAGCCCCATTTATCCTTTCATTGTATCTGCTTATGCTCCTATTGACTGTAGTGACACCGGCGTCAAGGGCGCGTTTTACTCAGATCCGGCTGCTCTCCTTCGGTCGACGCGTGGTTCTGATAGTCATTCTGTTCGGGGATATGAACGCCCTGGTCAGCCACCTTAGTGAGACCGAATCTCGTCTAGATGGCAGGTTTGAGATAATATCACATCGCCCGGATAACGGTGGACGATTGTTGCAACTGTGCACTAAGCATAAGTTATTTTTAGCCACCACACGTTTTAGGCACCGTGCGCCTCATTATTATACTTACCCCCCCCCCTTCTCCAAACCAGGCCTGATCTCAGACAGACCACACAGCTACTAATAATAGATTAGGGGCTCAATCAGGACTGTCGTTCTTCCCAGAGCACCCACATTGATTCAGACCACGCGCTGATACGTTGCAGATTCGTTCTTACTTCTTCTGGCTTGCGACCCTACCGACAACAACGGATCGCTGTTGAAACACTGGATATGCCGTCAGTAAAACGTAAGTACTAAACTAGTCCAGAAGGAAGGCTCAGCATTTATCATTCCGAAGATCCTAAGAGCTGTCGAACCGAAATATCCCGAAACGCTCATGAAGCAGAATAGCGCATCATGGGGCATGACGGTATGGGGCTAAATAAACACTGGACCTCGGAGAAATCCCGAATTTTCAGGTGCCAAACGAAAAACTCCTCCTAGTAGTTTATATAACAAATTTAGGAGAGATATCCGTAAAAATCTAAAGCGTAGCCTGACCGCCGATCGTGAGGCTTGGCTAACAGAAAAAAGTAGGGAAGTGGAAACCGCTTTCGATTCAGAGTACAGTGGCTAATTGTTCAACATTATCCGTACTCTTGATCCCAGGCAACTGTTTGTCAGTGAAACTATCAGCAACACAAGTAGCACGCAAATGCATAAGTCATGAAGATTAGAACGCTAAGCGGAAAACTTTGAAGGTCAAGTTAGTTAGCCTCCTACTTATACTGTGTTGCTACCATAAACTTGCAATTTAGTATCCTGGTCAATAACTTCAGAACCACCAACTGAAATTGAACTGGGCAACTGTATGTCGGTCCTCAAGTGTAATAGGACAGCTGGTGCAGATGATCTCATGTAGGCACTTTCCGAAGGTGGGGAGAGGCTCGTATAGACCTTGGCCCAGTTATTTTAATTTGTGTGGACGACGGAGACCATCTCTCTGTGCTGGAGTCACTCGATTTCCATATTCAAGGTGTCAGGGGCTTTTGCAGAAACCATAGGGAGATCAGGTTGGCCCGTCATTACTAAGGTTCTGTCACCCATTGCACTTCGTTTACTCTGCATTCAGGGCGGCAAATATTAAGGAAAAAAGCAGGGTTTCGTCCTGGACGAGCAGATACCGATAAAATTCTCTCTTCGCCAAATTCTAGAGCAGTGCCATATTGATAGCCGGCCACAGACTGCTGTATTTCTCGACTATGAAGGTGCGATCCATTCAGTGGATCGATCTACAGTCTTAGAATCTCCTAAACGCAGAGGTGTAACAAGTATGTGAAAATACTGTCGGCGTTCTATTCCCATACTTCGGCTCAGGCCACGATATGCGGTGAACCGTTTAACAGCTTCAACACCAGGAGCAGCGTACTTCAAAGTTGTTCACTTTTGCCACTGTTTATTTTTGTCACAGGCTGAAAAACAGAAGACTGTCTGCGTCACCCACAAGATGCTGGCATGGACCTCCTACCCAGTGAAAGACTGAATGATCATGATTACGCTGGAGACAAGGTGTTGTCGCTTGACAAATTTCTTGCAGTACAAGCAATGCTAGACGCTATTTCGCGTTCTGCTAAATACTTCGGAATGCGCTTTGCAGCCTCAAAGTGATGAGACTACTTAGATTTACTGTTGGGTAACGAAGTTATGGAGGCTGTTGACCGGCTTGCCTACTTGAGGAGCTGAATCAGCGGCGGCGGATATGTAGGAAATGAAACATAAACACATCTTTAAAGTTAGAATGATATTCGCTAATCACATACACTTCTGGCGACACAGAGGCATCTCTCCGAGGATTCAGGGTCGTGTATATTGGGTGACAGAGGGCTGTATTACTTTTCAGCAACGAAAGCTGACCGCTCAAGGTAGAAGACGTCTGCGTTAGATAGCTCTTATTAGGTGACACCAACGTGGAAGCAACGAAGAGGTTATGAAGCGGGTATTTGGTAGTGACCGTCAAGCGAGCTTTTTGTTCAATCCTCACATTTGCACAGACTTAGATGGTTAGGCCATGTGCTAAAGATGTCAGCTGGTCGTTTGCCACACCGAACACTCTTTGCCCATGTCGCAGTCGATTGGCTCAGGGCGTGAAGTGGAATTGATGACCAGACGCAAAAGAAAAAGTCATTCGCGAAGGAATAGCCATTGTAGAGCGGGTTCGTATCCTGGGATGGGGACTTCGCGATTTACAGGGTCGATGGCTGGAGACCTTAATTGAGATGGTGGCTAATCAGGCTTAGTGGCGTGAATTTTTGGCCGAGTTTTCTGCAAAATGAGTGCATTTAATGACGCGGGGCAGTGAAAGCCGTAAGAAAGTTGTCTCGCCGATGACGACCTGCAATAAATTACAGCTCGGTTGTTTGTTTGCAAGGTGTAGGAACCTTGGTGCTGAATAGTTGAACATCGACGTAGCTAGTTTTAGTGGTTAGGTTCTATCCCGTTCCCTTCTTTCATTTTCTCGTTTTTTGTAGACGTTTTGTTTTTCTTTGTGATCGTGTGGCGGTTAAGCATCAGCGTGAATCGCTGACGTATCGCTACCCATGATGACTATGATGAGTACGTTTAATCCGTGTTACGCGGCAGAAAGCGTCCATAGTAAAAGGGCCGGAAACGTTCCCGTTGGAGAAGACGAAGAGCTCGCTCGGGCCATGCACCACGAGTACGGTTATGCAACAATGTGAAATTATTTCCCATCTTCCCTGCTACTCGCCTAAACAGAATCACCTGGGATATTTACGGTGACATTCCACGTTTGATCATCACAATTAGCACAATAATTCCAAAATTCGCGTCCACCTAGATCAATTCATTTTAGCATGCATTCCGAACAGCAATTGTCAGCATTTTTCTGCCTCGAACTGATCATAGTAATATCCGTAATCATTACAGTAAACAAGACCACAAAGTTTTCAGATACAAATACGTGTGACGGTGTCAAGTACGAATTGCCCAAAAGCCAGGTTTAATAAGAAAGGTTCAGTAAAATAGCAAAATACGGAGATGTCCGAACACACCTGACGTTTACAAACCCTCATGGTGGTACAAATGGGAAAAAAAGAAAAGCACGCAAACGCCAAACAGACAACGCCAAACGTCTAGGGAAAAGTAAATCACAAGGAAAAGGAAGTTGATCTACACAAGCTTCTTTGCTTGAAAGAAGGAGCGCAAGTGTCGCATCTGCCAAAATCCAATAAGTCCAAGTAATACCAGTTGGGCTATACTCCAATAGGTGACTCGTTTACTAGTGCTTTCACTTAGCTGACGGAAATATTCTTCACGCACCTGGAAGACAAAAAAGCAGGGACTTGGCGTCACAGGCAATAAACGAACAGAGTTTGGGTCGAAAGAATGGTACCTTGGATATAAACTAACATGTTCACGTTATTTCATCAGATAAACAGTTGGCAACATTCTTATAGAAACCGAAAACCTAATTAGGTAGAACAAGATGAACCGTACATTCTACAATGTACTGCGTGTCTTTGGGCGTTAGTTAGGAGCAAGTGAAACGCAAACGGAGCATATAAGGAGAGTAATACTGAGAAGCCTTACGTGAAAACAAGGAAACATATGTACCTGAAAAAGTTGTGCTATAACACCGCTCAACAAAGCAAGGCTTTCAATGCTCGCGCCCATTAGCCGGAACTTCAGACCACAATGGGATTTTATTTAAACGTCTTGCGTGCTGGTGTCCGGTTCGGGCCGTTTGGTTGATGCAAATTTTTCCGTCATTTCCCGTCCCTTAGACCGACTTCGCTCTGTGATGACATGTACGGTGTCACGTGCTGTCTGTGGTTAAACCCCCAAGGGCTTTGATCAGATCCCACAATCGTGTTGAGAGACTCCACTGAACGCCCATATAATCGGGCCTCTGGACTGCTCACATATCACAAAATGCGTGAAATGACGTAACTTCAGTCAATAAAACTGTGATCAAGCTAAAAAACCAAGTCACTCGGTATAACCCAAAAACTCCTCGAAAGAGTAAGCATTCGGACCTACAACTTGAAAACATAACTATAAAAAGACCGACAATAACATTCACCGGCTAGTATCGGTCGTTTGCTCGGATGTGGATGAGGGCGTCAGAGAAAAATATAACGCGATACAGACCGCGACGTAACATTACAACTTATTCCCGTTTCAGAGCACAGCAATACAAGGTAAACTGAACAAAATGAGATAGGATGAAACACAATAGGATACAGCCCAAGACTAGGGATAGTATATTCAAAATGGGGACACTTACACGCTGATAATTCTGATCCTTCGCTATAGTCTGTACTTGGTCTGACAACTGACGAACGCGCAGCTGCAGATCATTCAGTCTGTCTCGTGAGGCAACTTCTCCATAATTGATAGCATGGTCAGCCGTCCAGATATCAAGGTGAACTCGCTAAGAGAAAATTTCATGGGAACACACGCAATAAAAACTTACCAACCGCCTACTTCCCAACCATGAAGATGGATCGGAAGACACGCATATTCTGTACTCGCCCCCTTTGTGGGAAGTGAACACAAACTGGCCCTCAGATGAATAAGCCTAAAGAGCAGGAAGATGAATGTTATTCGAAAAATAGAAGACAAACCTGCAGTCACAAGCACACGATAAAACCTAAAATAACACCGCTGTAAAGACTTAAAAAGCAACCATCGTAAAACACCCATTCAAATTAAGTAAAAAGTACGAAGCAGTCCAGACGAATGAAATCCAGAATATAGAACCAACAAACTAAATTAAGTAAGCCTGCGGTCCGCAGTCTGACAATCGGATCGAACAGAACTAAAAAAAATGGCAGCGGAACATTAGCTCAATGATTAAGCCAGGCGTAAAAGTAAATGTGAACCGCAGTTACTTCGTTTCAAATATGTAAACGTTCGGTATTGACTGGTGTATACATGCAGACAATAGAACATAGAGCCATTCAACAACCTTCACCACTGAGAGCGCAAACAAAACACAAACCTCTTTTGAATGATCCAATAAGTGCTCTGTGGATGATACTGATAAATCGAGGCCAAGAGAACCTTCGTTTGAATACGACGGTCGTGCTGTTCGCTTCCTTCTCAGCAGGTTGGTAACTAGGTCATAATGGTTGGTTCTCAAGCAAGCACATCCAGATATCAGTCAGCTGATGTCAAGTAAAGGCCTAGACATGGTCGTTAGACGTACAACTGAACAACACACGTGGTACTCCAGAATTCACAAGATTAACCAGTCGGAGCGATGAGCAGGAGCAACCGATTGGGTCATTGTGTGTCAGATGTCGGTCACAAGCATGTATCTCACCAAGTGGCATATCGGATTGACAAGCTAGTGTGTTGTTTTTACAGAACAAGACACCGGGCAAAAGGCGAGGCCATCAGGTAAGGCAATGAGCGATACATTATGAGAGATGAAGGTATTGAACATCGTCATTAGCAAAGATTACAATACGTCGGTGGTTTTCGCTTATGCTCAACTGCTATACAACCATGGATGAAAAAATAAGTCCTGACCGAAGGAAAAGAAAAAGGGAGAGCGAAGACGATGACCTAACTAGTATAAAGCTGTCTATACTCGAACACTCAACATCAAGGTGCCTGCATCTTGACAGCGAAAAAGACATCCCTGTGATTGTTCGTTTGAGAACATCCTTCTGAACATCAGAGATCCAGTCGATACAGACCCAACCTTCCGGTCAGTTCTTACAGCAATAGAATGTTGGGATAGGAATGTGAATAAAACCTCCATGCCCAGTAGAAATGTAGAATGATACTTGTTAACAATAACGACTGTTATGGAATGTGCAACACTATGTTGGGCCTCTTTCACAACAGATCAGAATGGTCTACGTTGATAAGTCGAAATTCGAGTAATATGTAGACAAGACGACAGAGCAAAATATGGCTGAGTTAAAAGTCCCGGCTCTTATTTGCAGAGTGTAAGCACCATGATGTTAAACATTTGAGTTTGACCGTGGGCGGTTTCGATAATCACGCCCCAATCCCTCACTCATTTGTCCCCTAGATGGCATTTGCTGTTCTTTATATGATAATATAGTAGTCAGGTATCAATGCAAGCCGCTGAGAAACTGCCGTTGAAGGTGCTGTTGAGGATGATGTACCTACGAATGACAAAGCAGCTAGATCACTAAGACAAATAAATTTCAAACACAGCTGACGGGAAGGGACCTAACTACCGAAAATAACTACGTCCATATTCAAACATTCAACATCAAGGTGCCTACACCTTGCAAACAAACAACCGAGCTGCAAGTGAGAGTAAGGCGTCATCAGCGAGACAGCCTCCTTACGGCTTTCACTGCCACGCGTCATTAAATGCACTCACTTCACAGACAACTCGGACAAACAACGACAACACTCACGCCACTGAGCTCGATTAGCCGCCATCTCACCTAG
>QNGE01000884.1:9417-91364 GCA_008508345.1 Paragonimus westermani
TTATCCTCACTCGCTTATTGATTTTCCACCCCTCAAATCGATTGTTTTAAAAAAGCCCACCCGTGTTATTGTAAGTTTGGTACTGATGAGTCAATACGAAATGCTTGCAACTACCAGTTTTCATGTTCTATCTACTCTGTTCAAATTTTAAAAATGTCTGTAAAAACCCGTTAGCTTGAAAGCAGCACAAATATGTACATCGCGATTCGTGGAGACAGCAGTCTGGTATATTTACAATTAGGTGATCGAAATTTCTGCAAAAACTTACAACTAAAAAACCAAATTTCTGTTCTTTTTTCGTGAAATTCGTGAGGTTCTGCTACTGAGAACCTGAGAGCAGTCTCTATAACTTTTGACTGCAGTTGTGAACTGAATAATTTACATATGATTGATTAACATAGGCTGCTTGGCTAATCAGGTTAACAAACTTATTCTAACTGGTTTTGTGGCATAAAACTACTAGGAGAAAGTGACCACGCACAGTGCCTGGAATTAAATTTCATTGGGAGGAAGTGTAACAGAACCGTCTCCGGGGATCGAAACGACTGTTCCGCAGTTGTTTCCTTAATTCAATAAACTCCTCACCTGACAATTAGGCAATTTCAGTTTCAACTATCGTCCCACGGGGTTAGATTTATCATCGATCAGTTCAGATATAAAATCTTGAAAATCTAAAACATTGTCCGTCTCTTTGAGTTAACTTGTGCAAGTTGATACTATATTCTCAAACTTCCTGAATCCAATACCGCCTATCATGTTAAGTATGATGCTTCCCGATAAGCACACTCACGTGATCACATTAAAATCTCTGTTTTACTTTGAGATCACTCATGGCCATACAGTCAATGAATAAAACAGTGCGGAATAAACGTTTCAAGACGATTTGTTAACAGTTCATATAAGAGATGAGTAGTTTCAAAACTAGTCGAGGCCTACTATATCATGGTTGCATGCAGAAAGGTCGCCTAGTTCGGATGGTGTACACATAGATAGCAGTACACGAACATGAATGGCTGCGTGCAAAGACAGACGCGACGAGGGGCGTAGTGAATTTTGGGTGTTAAACGGGTAACTGTTCAGAATATAACCATAACGTCTGCCTGTATGCTTCTGTGTGTTGAATGCGTAAATAACTCTGAACGCAGTAAACAGAAGCGTGAACAAAAAACAACAAGGGGGTCAAGTCAACCGATGGACAAAGTGGCAAGGGGGAATGGAATGGTGGAGAACAAGTGAAACTGACCACGTGATCGCGGATAGGTACATATGCCTGTTCAGCTCTTCTCGGGCATTTCTTGCAAAGTGTGCCATTGAGCAATCGGTCTACGGGGATTGCTTAGCATGTCGGACCAGTGACGTAAGGCAGCCCCGGTAGCGTTACATCCAAGAACCACACGACCTATAGGTTCCGAGGTGCCGATTCGATCATAGTCTACCACGGTGACGATTAGATGAACTTTCTAAATGTACGTACAAATACAGAGAAGAATTATGGAACGCTTCGGGAATTTTTCATTAGAATTTACGGGGGTATACTAATAATGCTTTCAATATATAATAATTACTGATGAGTAGTCGGGAATTTGGTTCATTTTCAAGTTGACCATCACTCATATGTGATTGCAGCCTTCGCATTCAGATAGACAGTCCAGCCAGCCTCTTTCAAAAGGAAGCATTAGACTCGAGTTTCGCTCTCATTGGAGCTCGTCAGTAATGCATATCCTTGATCACTGCTCAGGAGCGAGAGTGGTTGAGCGTTCAGATTTGATAATTCGGTCACGCCAGATGTGAGGTCAATGGCGCAGTGGTTAACACGATTGCCTCATGATTGGAATGGCCGGAGTTCAAATCCCGGCCGTGGCAAGGATATGCACTACTGACTAGCTCTAATGAGAGCGAGACTCGAGTCTAGTGCTTCTTTTCAAAAGAGGCTGGCTGGAAAGTCTATCTGAATGCGAAGGCTGCAATCAAATGTGAGTGATGGTCAACTTGAACATAATTATTGGATAATTCCCAGGCTAAAAGTTGCAAAACTGTTTCCCCCGAAATTTTTAGTCAGAGGTGTTAATCGTAAAGATAAACCTTATGAACGTTTTAAGTGTTCAAGTCCTTCGAAGACCGCGAAATTAATCGAAGTCCCACGTAAGATCAACGGGATAACGGATAAATCTAAAAAGTACATTTTGTTGACCACCGATATTTCCTTCAGATTACTACAACCTTTGGGTAATTAGGTCTGGCGTGTATATCTCAGTTTCTGTGTACATGAAGCTCGTCTATAGGCACTTCATCTGCCGTTGCCCTTTCTACTCATTGATAAAGCAATCGAATAAATTTATAGTAGCCAGTTTACTTCAGTTTACAAAAAATGATCAGTTATACGGTTTGTCTAAATGCCAAACCTACATCTGTGAACTATATATGCGATCTATTTAGGGAACGTGGTTTTATACAAGTTAACTGGAACAGTCCCTCACTTCCGACAAGTATTCAGTGATGAGCGTTTATCAATTATCACGCGAAATATGCACACATCATTGCCGTAAAGGACACATCAACTCAGTCGATATCAGACTCAAGTTTACGGACAGATTTAGCCCGTATATTTCATTGATATTTATCTCTATCATAATATAGTTCAAAAGATCCTTAGAAAAATTGCGGATTAGAAAATGCTGAGCATGTTTCGTGTGTGTTAGATGTTATTAAAAGAAATGATGGATAAGAAGATCGAGTATGTTGCAGAAGGTCAGCAATAAAGAGAATTTGAGGAAAAAAGTCGAACGATAATGAGGGAATATAAAGCCAACCACTATCTAACAATTAACATATAGTAGAAAACGGCTAACCTATATCAGTAGTAGGCAGTTAAGTGCATTCCCATCCGACGGCAATGGTGCTACTGAGCAAATCAGCTAAGTGCTCAGTTTGGCGTCCGGGATGTGTGCGTCAATTCCGCGTTGTATTCAATCACCGATAACGGCAGACTCCAGAGTGGGTACATCTTGCCGCTAAAGGAGCGTATTGTGCGAGCCAATTGTCTCGTTCGTTACAGCATCAGGGAGCTACATCTGAGGCAATTATTATCGCCGGTCTCAATTAATTTTCTTAAGAGATGTGATTGATGGAGTATACTGTATACTGAAAGTGATTCCTTGGACATGCCAACAGCTTATTGAGAACGCTGTAAACTTGCGCGACCATTCTGACTACAGTGGAGTAAAGAACGCGGTATCGTAATCCGTTTTTTACCGTTTCGGTAGGAGTAATGTCTTTTACGAAATAAGGACCACAGGCTTGAATATTTAGCTGATGGTCGCGCAGTGGCCAGTGTAACATATCAGCGAATCAGTTCGAGTGCCACCGTCCAGGTTGGTTTTCTTGATCATTGGTGCACTCTGGGAGACAGACCAAGTTCACATGAGACAAGTGTGACCAAGCCGAATTCGCGAGTGGTGTTACTCCATTATTCGCTTCCTTGAATTCAACCTGAGGGAGTTGCACCGACTTACAGATGACTGTGTTAAGCTGGTGTCGTTTTTCTCTACTCCGGCTGTGAAATGTGTAGAAGTCACTCGTAACTTCCCACTTTCAATCATTGTACGATAGATTTTAGTGTCTGTAACAAATTGCTACAGCATTAAACTGACGGGCGCAAATAGAACAGATATCGAAGAGGTCTCGGTATATCACATCGTGTCACTTTGCTAGATACACAGGGGCAATTTGAAGAATCCTCATTTGCTTCGACAATAAAGCTGCGATCTTGGAAGTAACCGACGAGCAGCAGGAGTAGTGAGTTTGCTACACCACAATCACGAGGTTTCAAGCACAACATGCAAACAATGTTGGGATGTGTCGCTTATATCGCCTAAGGTCTGTCGGCTTGCCGACATTTTACTGAAGGTCAAACGTTTTGCTCAAGCGCAAGTGAAGTGATCGGGTCGCATTCCTATTTCCCTGAATGTAACCATTCTGCAGTTACTGACATTGGAAATCGGACATTTTATGAAAAGCACTTGTAATCTATGTCGTCTCCCCGGAGGTTGGTTGTGCATTTTATGTACATTTACACTTTCCCCATATGTTATATTTATCGGTCAGCGCTTTTTACTGTTCGCCTTCACAGCTTTACAACTCATTATCAAAATACTTGACGCTCCTTTTTACAGTCGCCGCTTACTTTAGCTTTTTCAAAACCTTTGGACACGCGGAGTATTTGCGGACAGTGTCATTCCTCAAGTTTAGTCTCTTCAACATTCAGCTTATCCTTTTATATGGTGAATTAACTTGCTAAATATTTGTCTAGTACACCTTATTGCGGTGCGGGAACAAACAAATCCAAAATCTGGTATCCTCCTTTACACCGTAAAACTAAGCTATTTATCAAAGTTTAAAACAACCTATGTCCAACTCGTGTGACCGTTGTCACCTGTTGTACACCGGCGAAAAATTTCATTGATTGTCTGTTTATATCATCTGGTGTACAGTTGGACGAATAACCGAACGTTAAAATGTTCTAAAACGCCTCATATACTTCGTTCTGAGCAGTTGGGTTCAGCAACAGTGGGGCGGAACTGTTCTAACACGAGCTTCTCAATTGATATGGATATGGAAATAGCTTAGAAGATACAACCCTGAAAAATCGGTTTATTGCCTCGCCGTTGTTAATGCACTATCCTAAGTACACGAATAGTTTCACATAATCAGCCCTCAGATTGAACATTCGTAACCATACGGATGAATCTATTTAATCCCGGTTACTGTGTCGACCCTCAGAAACCAGTAGAGCTGGAATCATAGAACATTGCTGAAGTACACAATTCAGTGTCAAAATTAATCGCGTTGTGTTTAGATAACTGCTGGCAAGGACTGTGGAACAGTTTATTATCGTCGTTGTATGACAGGTAGTTTCGTTGTGAGTAGTATACTACTCTCAAGTAGTGTATTACCCACAGGCGACATTCAGGAACAAAAGGACAAACCCCGAGCACGACGGACAAGAAGAGACTATCGGAACAGTGTGCACATACTTTGTGAGAACTTTCGTCAAGGCGAATGACAACGTACCGTCACCCAATGTATGTGAGTGCATGTCTGTCGTGCAAATGAGTGTACGCGTTTGTGGTTTAGTTTTTGATATGACCTGTACGGAAGTTTGCGCAAGAGACCAACTTGTTGGCCAAGCTTCTTTTGCCGACACAACAGTCAACATCCTCATCCTCATTTTCACGAGCATCATCACAGATGACTATAGATCACTGGTTGAAACTTATACTCAGCTGCCGTACAATAATGGAGGGGGACGCAAAATCCTTAACAGAGGATCAATAGTTAAAACGGATGGTGCACATATTCTGCAACTGATCGAACCGAAGTGTACTTTTAAGTGAGACGCCGTATCTCTGTTTAAATTGCTCCGCACCATTGATAGCAGCTACCTTGAGGACAGCTGAGCTAAACAGTGGCTGTATTCACTTCAATGAGCCTCGTTGGTTACCATCTCATCCTGCGCTTCCAGTTGCTCTGGGCCACTAAAGCCCCAACTCCACATGAAAACCCGACTTATTGTAATTGACGAACTGGCAGCTGTCTTTGTTTTCCTACGCCAGTTCATCCTTTGGCTACCTCTCCCACAGGCTTGCTGGCTGCAACCTCATCAAACAGTGTTTGGTACATCATAGGGCTAGCTAGCATGGCCTACTGTGTCAAATCCCCGCATACCTGAAGCCCAAAGGACCAAACTCGATTATCGTTCATTGTCGTTCATTGTCTTTACCCTACCGTTCCTCGCTCATTGACATCATTCAAAGCGATCGATGGAACTCAGACATGGTTGACCAACCAGATGATGACGATTACGTTTTCTGTAATAGTTGACATATTTTCGATGCTACGTACTAATATGGCTTCTACAATCGTCATGTATATGCAAGACATGCTTCTTTCCCAACCATTGTCCTGCTGTTGGAGGTGAGAGCCAGCATTTCACTCGCTTTATTTCCGTAGCTAGAGTTGAGGCTGCCTAAGAGCCCCAAGCAGTCAGCAACCTGTTTTACACGGTTACTTCACAGTCAATCTACAACTGTTTCACAAAACAACTGTCTACTTGAAACCGGTTGAAGGAGGCCAGTAGAACAACGGTAATTGGATCGAAGCGACCAGCCTTGCTGTTACAAGTTTCGAAAACTACGACAGTTGTTTTGTACAGTTAACATACCTCCGAAAGCTTGGGTTTTGTACATATAATCCTACAGCAATCGTAACACTGGCCTGGCAACTCGAAGCTGCTTGACTGCGCCCAGCCTGAGTCTGTAACTTAGAGGCAAACAGAACTGATGTTACAACGACGGTCAGGATATTAAAACCCCAATGTATTCTTAGTGAAATATCCAATTAAATTTCGTTTGTAGTGTGCATTGTTGAATGCGATCACAGGCGCTAGTGCAAACTCTCAAGCAGGTCATTAAAGTGGATCGTTCCAGGGAACATGAGAGTGATTTGTCAAAAGACTAGTTGAGATCTGTACCTTTGGCAGAATTCAGGAGATTATTAACTACAAGATGCATCAGTAAACTAGGTCTGAAATTATTGCTCAGCAAACATGAAGAATTAAACACACTTGGGTTGTTGCACGATTGTGGGGGCTGCAACTCCAACAAGTTTTGGGACATTTTATTAATGTGACTCGATAGGATAGTGCTTAAAACAGAGGTTAAGTGGTTGTTGAAGAATACAATGACAATACTGTTCAGTTTTACTTGGCATTGTGAATCGATATGGAAAAAAATGAACATTCTCAGAACGGCTTAGTTAGTCTTCTGCTTCAGTTGATCATGTTGCACAACGGGCAGTAATGTGCAACACTTAAGAAAAGTTAGCCAAATAGCTGTAAGTCACGTGACCGCGACCCACCGTTCTGGTAAATAAGTGCCTGAACTACCATTCCGTGGTGGCCTAACAGGCTTTTGCGTGTAATTTGTGTGGTCGAGCCCGCTGCGTTTGTGGTATTGCTGAGTCCAAATGCGGTTGGGAAAAACAGCTTACTACTTCGCTGCTGGCATCTGAAATCACTTCACACAAATACACTGCAAAAAATGTTCCACAGATATTCCAGTAAACGACAAATGTGGGAATGAACGGCTCAAGTATGGTGCCTTCACTTTTCTGATGAGCTATGATTTTTGCTTTGACTTCATTGTACTCCTATCCGGTGCTCAGCTAAATGGTATACACACTTTGGTTTCCGAAATTGTTCCGGTTTAGTCCGATTAAACTTAAATCTCAAGGACTTTTCTTTTCCATTTTAGTCGGATTAGTTGGATATTGGACAGTGTCTGCAACACTTTGGACAGTTTTCCAAAATGGTTCAAAAGTTGTTTATTCTGTAACTCAGTCTACAAATTTCTCTGGTTACTGACAGTGTATGTGCAGTCGTTCGACGTATTTCCTTCTCATGTAAATAGGCGACTAACTCTTCAACAACAATTCTAACAAATATCCTCTGTTTTGCAATCAAACTGCGAAATGACCTAAGAGGTTGGATGGGTTACTATGGTGATTATGGGAGGTAGGACCAAAAACGTTCATTTGAGGTCAAGCTGAAGAAGTGTGCTTATCGAAGTGCAATTTGTTGTGGTTAACTTTTCTGATGGCAATGGCGCTTTAAAAAGCCTTCGCGTTACTTCTGCTGAACATGGTTACAGTAAGTGTTCAGTTTGAAGCATTTACTGGATGATATGTGTACGTGTTTGTCAACCGATCTGATTGGTTATGAAGCATCACAAAATGTGATAATTACCCCTGGTCTATTACGAAATTTTGATAACGGGAGTAACTACAGTGGACATTGGTTACCTTGCCTAAGGCACAGGATACGTTTCATTTAAGACCAATCGGATTCTTCCACTGAGAGAGTATACATATCTAAGAAGGTTGAGTGAATCTGAATGACGAAGAAGGTAAACATCCATAAGCACGAGTGATAATACGGTGTAAACTGGGAGTAAGATGCAATAGCCGGTCCGATCCGTCAGTTATCCACAACTTGACATCATGCGGAGCCTTAGTGCGGATCAGTCTTATTCCAGTTCCGATTGAGCACTCAGGACTGGATGAACAAATGCTGCGTGACCCATTTATGTCGATCAAATTTCGCATTCATCTGTGAACCATTCTTATACATGAATTCGTATTTTTTCCTCATATGGTCTAGTATCACGAAAAATCCGAGTTATTCCCGAAGCCTGATCAGTAGTATGAATAGGGGTTATATTGTTGCGCTGTTTCTAAGGTCACTCAGGGGTCTTTTCCTTGCCGCGTAATGGGAAAGTGAAATTATTTGAAATTCCTTATTCCGTGCCTTTACAAATGTCAGTGAAGTTCAATGAAAGAACTTCTCTTGGGATGGATACTTCTACTGTAAGTTACAAAAGCCACATTAAATGAGGAATCTTTTCACTGAATCTTGTAGCGGGAATTCTATTCTATATAAAGAAAGTAACTAGCACTCATGTTCTCCTTAGAAGATCAGAGATTTCATCGAGATTTGGATGAAACTTGGTATAAGGACACCATGTTTATAGGGTTTATTGGACGTAAGTGAATTTTTCATTGGGGTTTAGACAGAGTACTACATTTTAGTCAACGAAGATCTTTAACTATGGATAATGCTTAAACTCTGTTGAACGAAGGATGTGGCTAGGTGGTTTTTGACGCTCTGTTCGTTCCAGTCCAGACAGCCGCACATTATGTCAAACGCATTGAATTTGTTCAGACCGGTTGGACTTTCCCGCATGATGCTTTCCAAGAAACCAGTTACGCACAGTGATTGGAGCGAGAGGTAGTTTCCGACTCGGTAATCATAGTTCACGCAACTCACAGGTAATAGCAGTCATCCATCCAGTTAACATTTCTGACCCTTCCCTACAAGTGCGCTTCATTCATTCATCCACCTCGATAAACTTCCGTTGCGCTCAGTATGTTAATCGACAAACTGTAACACAACTGTTGATCGACTGAAATACGAGAGATTAACCGATGAGTTGATTCCATCCCAGAAAGCCGATTGGATGACAGGCATTTCCATAAGACAAGCTGACTGTGATTCATTTAATGTGCCAGTTACATTCTGTTTGGTGTCAGCTGTTCTGTTAACCACTAGAAGTAACTGCAAATCTTTCTGTTCACTCAAAGCAGGGATATGTTTTTGAAAATACAGCAGGTCTAAACCAGGACAATGCAGTGTACTTAAATGTATTTGTAAGCTCCGGGCCGGATGACCGTTGACCTCATTCATTATTTCGTCTAACAGTGTGTCTTCAACATAACATCTACTAAATTTCTTTCGAAATAATCTACCATTTAGTCAGGCAAATTCTGCTCTCGTGAATTATTATTTTTGAGTCCTTTCCCGATTACTTTCAGTCAGGGATCACATAGCTCCCTCTGTTGTAATAATTGTTGGCTCACTTTTGTCGCTTTTCATCGATATATCTCTATTTTTATCTGGTCACTATGGGTTTTAACTTCTCCACATTGCAGGTAGAAACTGTCAGCCATCCAGTAAGTTCCCGTTGAACGGTGACACCAATTGCATTCGCTTTTGCACTGTGGGTCGATTAGCTAAGATCAGTAAGCCGGACACGGAGTGTAAGTGCATGCGTATGGATACGTGCATACAATCTCACCAAACAAATAGGGGAGGATACACTTCAATTAAGGCAGATGATGAACCCTCATCTAATGGGTAACCATTTTTGCCCACTAATTAAAAATGGCATCAAAAGGATGTAAATTGATGGCCAATGTTTGGAAAATGACCTGAAAACGGTTGGTTGAACACGGGGAAGCTGTAGTCTAGGATGCCAAAATTGTGGATGGTTCACAACTCTCGATGCGAAATTAATAAATGATTTTCGGGATATCACAGTCAGTCAGAAACAGGTACTCATGATAACAAACTGAAAAAACAGAATGTCTGCAAGGGGCAGCATCGGATTTTTCATGCAAAAACACTTGAGTAGCAAATGTGCAAAGAACGATGAGCAAGAGTACAACAAATAGTAATCTAAAGAGATCCTGTAAAATTGAAATCTCTCAGCACTTGTGTGGTTCCGTGTAGTTAGTCTGGGCGGGAATTGTCTCTTTTGTAGCTCTGGCACCTACCTGATCTGTTCACAGGACGATACACACTCCATCTTATTGGTTGTTAAAATTCGTACGCGTATGCACATGACTCGCGTCTGTATAAATAAATAATCATAAACCGGATGATACGGAATTGCTGTACTCAGGCCGAAACGTGGCCTTGGTGGGGTGGCGTGTAGTCACTGAACGTATGGGTTAGTCCAACCTAACCGTCGCCTACATAAATGGATGATATTTTCAGATAAATTTGGTTCGTTTAAGGTACTATGGAGTTGTTACTGTCTCACTAAGATCTGTTTGTGAGAAAATGTTTATCGTAGAGTTCAGACACTTTAGTGGACCACAGTTTCATGTACCTAGTGTCTAATGAAAGGATCAAGACAAGTGAAGTGTGTGAACCGAGCGACGCGTCATCGGTGTACTTGATTTTCCGGAATCGGACTTTGGGTATTTTCACATAAGTAGCAGAGCAAAAGAAGGACATATGTTGTGTTACGTCAATATTTCGTTTACACTTATCAGTCACAAACGCAAATCACGTCAGTTGTATACATCATGCACACAAGAACAAACAAGGATTACGTATGTATATAAGCATACCAAGTATGTTTGATCAAGACTATGGAAGCTCGATAAGTTGCCTCAATCACTTTTATGCATGTAACATCTGTTGGTAAGTTCGGTTAAGCAACGGTGGGCAGAAAGCCAGTGAATTTGGGTTTCGATTGCGCGACAATATCCTGAGTAAGCTTATTGGGCAAATTTTGTTGCCCGTTGTCATCAGGTGTTTAGCCATCGATGACGATGGATTTCCTGCAGTCGGTTCACCTAGTTGGGACTGTTGCGTCGCCAATTGTCAAGTAAGTAGCAGTTCGCTTCTCACATCGCTAGTTCTTTGTCTGACATACATCAAACACTGGATTCGTAGCTCTGAGTTTGCAGCCCAATATGCATCCTGTTATATCCTTTTAGATGTTTCCGATAACCAAAGTGAGAATCCACGAATAATTAGGGAGGAAGATGATGAAACACATTTGGGAATTTGTTGCTGAAAACATATTTTTGTGACGGGATGATCAACAGATAATCGGTACTTGTAAATAGTATCGTAAATTTGTCTAGAGACGATTTCTCAAACTACCGTCGGGTATGGCGAGAACTCACTATAGGTCGTCAGAAATCTGAAGATTAATTACGGAAATCCATTAAAGATAGCTCAGTTTTCCAGAAGTAAATTCCTATTTCACTTGATCATGCGTCAACATACGTTTTGGTTAAAGATTGTGAAGCTTAAATGAATTAGGAACTACACATTGAAAGGTCACCCTCCTCTAACGGACACCGCTTCAACTAACCTGTTTGGGTAGACCATTTGAGAACTAACTTCTGTTGTTCTGTTGCGAGTGAAGTTTATTAGGATTGAGCAAAATTGAATATTCTGATGGACGTTTAGTTTTAAATTACACGGCAACTATGTGGTATCGATTTCTATCCACCCCTACATAATATTGTTATCACCGTGAATTTGGTTAATGAGCCACTTGCATTAGTTTTTGAGTGCATCTTGATAAGTTTCACCGTTAGAAGATATTGGAAACATTGATGAGGTAATTTACCAATTTACCTGAACAAACAACCTGTTGACTCCAAAAGTATTTTGTCTGTCAGAACACTCAGATTAATATTTTCTCTTGTAATTATATCAGTAACAGTTGACCGCAAATAGGTAACATACAAAAATGAAAACATTCGCTCACGAACACAGAAAACCTCGTTGACATTAGCCATCACAGATGTACCTCCCAACTGAGGTCATTGAGGTATTTACAAACATGTAATGGCTGTGCAGAATTCCCCTTCTAGCTCAATCGTACGTAAAAAGGACCGGAAATTTGCAAGGGCCTCGTAAAAACTTAATTACTGTTCAAACTGGAACTAAAGAACTACAACTAATATGTTTTTTTACCGTTCTTACCCGATAATCTGATTTTGTTCAAGGAATACACGGGTTGTTCGCAATCGTTCTAACTTAACTGTTGTGTACACATTTTTACAAAGCATATGAGCGGAAAATTGTTTACTACGCAACTTTTTCTACAGCGATAGGTGATTTTTTTTCTGTTTTGCGTATACCCACCTTTTGAGTCATGTTATACTTTGTAACCCTTAAAAATCAAATCTGTTTAACTAACCCAAACCATCTTGTCTCATGAGTATATTTCTAGAATGTGTACAAGAGAATAGCCCGGAAGAGAAGGCGATTTGTACGTTATGCAGTACGACACAAACCATCACGTTGTTCATCTTGCTCATCGGTCGCACACAAACTACGTTTCGGCGATCCACGCTCCAGTACACAAAGTACTTCGGTGAATGACTGGGTACAATTCGGCAGGCACACTAATCTGTTCCACTCTTGAAAAGTTTTCGGCGTCCTCGACTCAGTCGAGGATAAGGTTGATGTGCATCAGTCCGATCTAAGTCCTGAAGTGCCAGCAAAACCCCGTAGAGCAAGAAAGGGTCATTATGTGGTAGAAGGGAGTAGTGGTAGATAGATAAATTACGTTCAGAACTCAGTTGGTGGACTATTTAAGTAAACCGCGGTTGGTACTGTTTTCTTTTTTCTCATTTCAAGCTCATGGAAGTGTACTTTATGTCTAACTGGGAAGTTAGTTGAACAGGACGGCTACCTCTGTGCTATCTACTGCCTAATGTACTATTGGCGTTGTTCCCCCACTTCCAACTTTGTGAGTACTTCACGTACAAACACTTCATTTCAGAATGAGTTTTGGAGTTTTGAAATGGAATATAGCATTTATTTGTAATGCGTTGAGTTTCAGTTACTGTACACAGACGCGCCAATGTAAACCCACCTGTTCAACACCATCAGCCTATCGACAGTAAACAGTTTGAAGCGCGGCGAGCATTGCTGCGTAAACATAGAGGAACATGTAATTTGGGACCGGGTATTTTGGTGTCCAACAAAACGCAACTCGACTTCTGAAACATGCTAAAAAGTAAGACAAGACGATCCGAATCCGCGATGCACAGCGAAAAGATCTCCTCTTCAGGTGTTCTGGAGAGGCCGTCCGTTTAACCTAGAATGTCTCCTACTTCCTAGTTAACCTTGCTCAGGTAAACACCAAGCAGGAGAGAAAATTGCTAAATGTCTAATGAACAAAAACGTGAGTTTTTTGTTAAATCTATGAAACAGTGAGACAGGAGGACTTACACAGGCATAAATTTAGCCGTGACCAAATTTCAGTGCGCAAGTGAACAGAACAACAACAGCATATCAAATTAATGGTCAGAGCTCAACACTGAACAACTAGTCATATGAAATTACAAAAGAAGACATGACCAAGCCGGTCGAAGTTCAAGGGCAGCGGTACATATCCCTTCAGGTGGATAGAAAAACCAAAGATAACTGAAATAACCAATCAGATTTCGAGTCACAAAGACAAAGGCAACAAAACGTAACCAGTAAGACTTCAAGTCGAAGGAGTAACTGGTCTGATTTCAGGTCACAAAGGTATCTCACGCTTTCATATGAAAAACAGAACTCATAAAAGTTTATCAATTACAACACTCAGACTTATACGCTGAAACTCTTACGCTGTGATGATGTCGCCCCATATGGTAGTGGGTCATTCCTTTTCTAATTGTCAAGCTGCATTGAAAAACAGCTTTGCATTTTCGACCGAAACTGTGAAAGTGGTTCTACAGAGGATTTTTTGTTTCAAGCATTATGACCGGAAGAAAAAATGCCTGAGCTGCTTAATTCGGGTGTCTGTTTACATGAACACTTGAATTTGTTTAAGCCTTCGGGAACAATCGGAAGATGACCGATACAAGCAAACCCGTGCAATCAACCATACGTCGAGAAATCGCTAACCTGAATCTGGTCAAATGGGACGTCGAAGGCAAAAGATTCGTTGTAGTACGGATTCAGCGTGTACTTTTTGATTGTGGTTTTTTTCTTCTTGATACGCTTTGCTCCAACCATGAGCGAAATTTTCACATACGGGTCTACAGGTGGGATAAAAAACAAAGGAACGCAGTCTAATTGGTCAGAAGATATCCGAATTACTATACCCAAGCCACTTTAGCTTACGCAACTGAGAAGTGTCGATTGATTCGTATACTTTGAGGGCTATAGAAAGACTGCGAGAATAAGTCTGTGCGTGTAACCAGACCAAGTATTAACAATGATGAATACATACCTTTGCTTATGTTTCACAAGGTATACACTAATTATCATGTAATAAGATTGTTTCAAGGAAACACCACAACGACTAACTTGCGGTTTGCATGCTTAGTTATTCTGGATGGATAGTCTCAACTAATGAGATGATTTACTAAATCGCATTTGGCGCACGCCGATCTGTTGAGTATTCTGGTGTTTCAACTAGATTCCTGTTTATCTTACCAGGCATTTATGGCGTTGGTTGTAATGAGCTTACATCCATCTCTTGAGAGAAGACTTTAATTGACTTGTACAGGTTTTGGGAAAATGCTTATTCCCTAATTCAACAGTCAGTTCTTCATTGCTATCAAAGTTTACCGGTTCACGTTATCATTAATTTCAGGCTTTGTACACTAATGTTTTACCAATACAAGCTGAGGAACTGTCGGGTGAAGAAATTTTCGGTCAGATTTATTAATTTTTCAATAAGTTCCTCTGCCGAATGTTACTTGAATTAATATTTTCATTTAGCAACCACCTGTCAGTAACCAACTACTTTGGTGTGACATTCCTGAGAACTGTGCTGCCACCGGTAACCACATATCTGAATACTTATTCCGCAAATTGCGCTGACTTCTACTGATCTAATCGTCTTAACCGATTGCAGAATACGGAGCTTAAGCCGAACATTGCAAAATCGATATAGTTTGCAGGTCAGTCGACCAGGATCAGCGAAATCTAAAGTGTGGATGAAAGTGCGCGAGCCCTTATCCTACACTAGCGTCACTCCATATTTGTTAGTGCATCTCAGGGGTAGTAACCATGTTAACAAAGGCTCTCATTTCTGAGTAAATGTTGGCGCAAGAGGGCGCATTCACAGTCTAGCGAAAATCACAGTCGTTTTATTAAATCCACTACTTTGAGGTTCGACAGGGCGACGGGAAGCCGAGGTTAACTTTACAATAAGTAGCGAAAATGTTTTGGGGGTAAAATGACGGTGGCCACTTTTTACGAAAGCGTGACCAATTTTGGATTCCCGGAGATTTGCAAGTTCATCGCAGTTCCAGTTCGTCTTCTCCCTGGGTTGCTACATCGTAATAAAACCGCATGAATCGGTTAAACTTCTATCTTCTCCGATTGAACTTAGCAATAATCGTTCCTGTTTGCTCTTCGCTCACATTTACGGTCTACTGGTGTAATGGTCACCATGATCACAACCCTCCTAGCGTTCATCGTTCGCATAAGTTTGTATAGTAGGAACAAGGAAGGTATGAATTCAACATAGACTACAACATAATGGGCATGTTATGCCTGATTGCTGAACTTCTGAACATAGATCACCAGACTGCCCAAAAAGACAGAAAGTGCATTCAATAAAGTGGGGCTTAGTGGGTCTTCTGACTCGTGACAGAAACGTTCAAGCGATGACACGTTTTGTGCAATGCAATGGACGAATCTTACTGTCAGAGATTACTTACAACCTCTCTGCTGTGGCAGGTTTTTCACTTCATATGTCCTCTTCCAGCTCTATTTGGATAGAAACATTTCGAAGTAAACGGCACGAAGACACAGTGTGGGTCTGCATGGACATCGCCCCAGTGGGTATTCTGCTACTTTTGAAATGACCGGAGAACAGTGAGCTACGTAAGCTTGCGACTTCAAATATGGAAGTGGAGTGGTCTACTCAATTGTTATTTGGAATGAGGAGAATAAAGTCCACGTGTTGAACGTCCTGACACCCCAGATAATCAGGTAATGCACAGATGAGTACGTTCCAGCCGGAGTTCATATCAGGAGATGACTTGGGACCGCTTTTGTGCAGAAAGCCTTGAACCACTTCGCCATATTGGGAGAAAGACGACCAATAATGCTCAGATGACACTAAGAATCATCCTGAATACACCAGTGAATCAATTAGTCTTTCTGTATGACTGTGCACCTAGTCACACAGCTGTAAAGGTTCGTCGTTATTCCACCAAAGTTCCCTTTCAGCAACAATCTTAGCGGTCATAGAGGCCAGCCCTAAAGGATAATGAGCGTGTTCAGTCCGAGTTGAAGAAACGTTAATGAGGACCACGTTTTCAAATCATGCAAGATTTGAAAAGCAGCAACCGTGCAGTGAACTTCGCGCACAACTTGTACAAAAATATGCCGAAGTGAGAATAAAAAGTTACAGCACTGAAAACAGCAACATCTGCTATTAAATAAGTCAACTCCAAATTTCACTCGAACAAGTGCTTGAGTTTTGAGCATCCGAAGAACGTACAGAATCTTATTCCCTTTTGTATAATTAGAATCTGTTATAATTTCAGGTAAAGCTGGGTCAACCGATCACCCCCGGAGGAGACAGTAATTGTCCTGTTAACTCCAGTCAATCAACCCTCTACCAGCAGTTCTCTGCAGGTTGAAATCACAAAATTCATTAACCAGCTGAACGGTGTTTTGATTACTGATGAGTGGTAGAGGATTTTGGTTCCCATAAAAATTGAACATCATTCGCCATTGACGAAAGCCGTGGAAGTCGTTATCAACTTGACAAGGCCGATCGGACAGAATTTTTCAATATACAAGCTAAAACAACCTATATTAACGACAGGTACAGTAGGCTTCACAAAGCACGCATGGTTTTCGGTGATTATGTGATTTTTATCCGATTTCAAGAAGAAAATTTCTGGCATCTGCTGTGACATGACCGGGTTTTAAGGATTAGTAATTTCCATCCCGGAAAATCCTGCAATGCTTATTTGTCTTCTGCATACCTTAATCGACTCCACAAGACGGAAACATGACTGTGCTCACCGGTGATAGGTTCGATCTCCTAACAAGATTCGTAGCTCCTATGTTAAGACACATGTCCTGCAAAGTAGGCTGCCTCGGCGGTGTCTAATTGCCATCGATTGTAGAGATGCAGTCGGTGCGAGGGAGTTGTTATGACAACGTCAAGCTTGTGCTGGGGCAAATCGCGTTTCGGAGAACGCCCTAAATAATTCAGGGGATGGTAAACTAGTTAAAGGAATTGTTACATAAAGGGAATGGTATCATGTCGGACCACTAGGCGTTTTCGTTAAAAAAGCAACGTTGCTTAGCACTTGTGAAGATACAGGGCCAGTTGTGTTGAGGTTTTTCGGGTTTTCTTCCGCGGCGTCTGTTTATTGTCTAAAATAACTAATTGTTATATTCACAAGGTAGCTTGGAAAAAGCCGCGGTATGAATTCAACTCACTTACTCTTTTCACCCATAAACCTATGACCGGCTTGTGAACCAGAAAACACTAACCAATACAAATATCTACGTTGTGCGTGGCGTCCGCAGCTAGACGTACAACAGGCGAACGTTGACCATCACACAGGTTTAATATGTTAAACTATTTACGTGCTATCGGTCAACAAGTCTTCAAAGTACTTTAGAACCTGTGAGTTGTGGTCATTCGACTGAACTGTTGGTATGAAATGCAACGGATAAATTCTGTGCGACAGTAGACGTCACGTTTCGTCGTCGCCGAGTGCGGCCTGCTAACAGTGAACTGTAAACGTTACTCATCATAGAATCTTGTAGAACAAAAGAGCAGTTTGGTAGTGTGCCGGGAAGCACACAGGGCTATAAACCATAACACCTGCTCATACTTAGGGCCAAAGTATGCCATTTAAAAAGTACACGTTGAACGGGGCGCGCGAATGATTAGTACGACTTATCGATCGTCGAGGCTGCCCTCGACATTCATTCAAGCTGTCACGATCAATGACGTGCGCACTGCGATGTACACATAAATTGATTCGTTCAACACACAGCCGTAATTGGCAACGCCTATACAGTTCATATCTACCAAAGTCAGAACTTGTCTGCGTTCCAGTGAACTTTTAACCATGTGACTTGACAATACTGCCCAGACAGTCGATTTTGACTAGATCAAAATCTGGACGGGATATGCAATTACGAATGACAAAAAAACTGTGCATTAGTCGGCAACATATTTCAAGGTAACTGACCCTCTGAAGCTCGCCCACAGAACTGACCATAATAATCATGACTGATTGTTAGCCATCACTTGTCCTTCGTGCTCCGAGTCTCAGATTACGAAGAGGCAAAGTAGATCTCAGATTGTTGGTCCGGATGTTCTTGCAACGTCTAACATAGCTCTGTGTACGGTCTCTTATCGCCCAAATCATTCTTGTTTTTTGTATCTCTCAGTCAAAAAAGATACATGTGTGAGGCAACTGGGTTAACTCAATACACTATTGAAGCCTCATCTTAATACATTTAGTGACTTTAAATCTTGTGAACTCACGTAGGTTATGAGTGGAATCAGAGGTGCTCAGACTTCTCGTAGTCAGTACACACGTATCTTGTCTGATGCCGATTATTTCACTCCGATTACCTCCACAGAGAACTTTAAAACTTAGGTCCATTACCGGACATTTGATACATCAATGTACCGTTTTCTTTCTAACATTTCACACTTATTTGAAAGAATCGAGTGTACTGTGTGAAATGTCTTGTAAAAAGACATTTCGTTTGCTTCTCATCAACTACCACAGCAAAAGTAGCGCAAAATGTTCACATTGGGTTGACATAGCAACGTATACGAAGACGTTACGTTCGTCAGTGGCAAAACGATGACGTTCTGGTCGCATTGACATGATGGCCTCATTGTTAATAGCGCTGATTGTGGAACTCTCAAGAAATACGGATCAAAGGTCAAGTGGTGCAAGTTGATGGATACAGTAACTTGGATGCTGAAAATTAGGATGGCAGGGATCAAGCTAAACTCTGGTTACGTCCTAAGTAAATGCGGGGAAGAGAAGAGGAAGATGGAGCAAAAGAAAATAAAAGTTACTGAGGCAAAGCAAGACAAATGATTTTTTTCTGCACACAAAGAACAGGGTTGGCTTGGCGAATTGTCACAGCCTCTGCAAATTTCATACGGTGTCATAATTTTGAACGGCCCCTTGTTTAGAATGTCGTAGCTTCATCCGCTTTGTATACAGCTTCCTTTGTGTATGTGGTAATAGTGCTATACGAAGTTCTGTTCGTCAGATCAGTCAACCACCTGAGGATGTGTTTGGTGATTCGTGACGTACCAACGATGTATTCACTTCATCTCTTGTCGCTATGTCCATCAACCGTAAATAGCCTGTACCGTTTGTCCTGTAGTAACCTGAAAATTTTATTCGCGGAAGTCAATTTTTCAGAATCTGATTCTTAATTTATCCAAATTCACTTCTTTCATGTACACCACATAACAACGGTTTGACAACCCTGATTACGTTAAGTCACCGCTGCTGCTGAGCAAGACTGATCCTGCTGAACATGGGTTACGCAAGCTTCACAGAGGGCTATTGCCTGTGGTTTGAATCAGCTTGTATGTGATGAGTGGGCTGACCGTCTCGGTCTGACTGAATGTTGAGGGCAAACACAAGAACAACATTTTACTCGTGAATTTTAAGGAGGAGGGCTTTTGGCCCCGTGTACAGTTCTGGTTTTATTGTGGTTTAGTTAGAAAGAATCTGCCATGCGTCGTATTTTGTGGTTCCACTTACTTTTGCAAATAATGTGGGTTGCATTTTGAAAACCAAAGACAGTTGCCTGTGCAACTTGATGACCTTGAATCGACCGCAGTCAGAGTGCGCAATTCCAGTTTGCTACCCCACAACGACTTAATTTCCTGTCTGTTTGACTTATCTGACCAAAGGTCGACGACGACCTATCCACTCGCGTACGCAGGCAACGGTAGTATTTCGATATAGTCTTATGTGGAGTCCCGTTCTATCCCATTCTGGTCTGAACTCTCGGCTTGTTTTTCGCGGTATATTTCTGGTTACGTTTCTATGGCTGCACTGATTCAAAAACACGAAGGACAATCTTTGCCATATTGTCACCAAAATAAAAGTCTCATTGGATTTCCAGCGTCTTGTTTTTGATCAAGCTGGTGTTCTGCTTACCTGAAAGTCCACCAACATCCATCTTTTTCAAATTTTTCGCCTCCAGGATGTTGACATTCAGACGACCTGATGTTGGAACGTAGCGTAGCGAGAAGCAAATATCTCCCAGACGATTTTCCTGAATTCGAGGATACAGAGAACGTTTTTTAAAAAAAGAAATGTAATTCGGTTCACTTGCTCTGAGCTGAAGTTGGTTCACACAGATTGCAGAATGCACATTCACAAAAATTAAAACAATTTCCGGGGAAAGGTATCAAGTTTCCGCATTATTTTGCGGAGTTAACGAGAGTGCAAAACATTTCGAAAGACTCACTCTTCGTGTTTATATTGCGAAATGTCGGAGTATGAACAGATGTATCAAGCAGGTATGGAGTGAAGTTAGTTACCTGCGAACTCGTGTCTACAGGAATATAGGCGTTAATGGTGCGTCATGATGAGAACGAAATGTAAGTTAGCTACTTTCTTTGAGTATTAAGGCCCAAGGGCTCAGCTCATTACGGAAACTGCGATTAGAAATGGGCGGTGTTCAAACTGTAAGTTTTACTTTTCTCTCACATTGTGTAATGCACCTATACGTAAGCTAATTTCTGAACATGGAGGATGTGACCAAAATTGAGCGGTGTTCATTCTAAATTTACTAGCACCCTTGTTCCCTCGATCAGTCTCCATGAGCCGCCGGACATGATTTGAGTACATCGCAGCCATGATCAATTTAGGTGCGTGGTTAGTTTGTGTCTGAAACTGTCTGATTTCCAGTTAAAATCTTTTACCGAGTCTTTTGACTTCATCCACCGGATTAATTTTGGTTTGTTGCAAGCTAGGTAGGAGTCATGTGCTTATCATCACAAAAATTATCCGAACAAAAAAATATTATTCTGCATACAAACCGTCTTTGACATATTTTAGACCATCACGTGAGCAATAGAGTTGTCCTATTTGAACGCTGGGCTACACTGGCTTGTGAATAGTGCACGGATCGCTCGATTGCCTCGAGAGGAGATACGGTATCAATCTTTTTGTCTCAGCTGATAACCCCACGATTAGATGTGATACCTCAATAATGTTTATGATTGGATCGGTAGCGTAGTGTTTAACATGAATATCTCTGGAGAAAGTGGACCGGTGTTCAAGTCGCACTTCTACCAAAGATATACACTACCAATTAGTTTAGAGAAAAGTGGAACTCTGGTTGGGTTCTTTTTTCGACGAGCAACAGGCATGGATCTATAAGAATAGAACAGCGTGAGAAAACTGTGGGTTTTCAAGTTATTCAGATCAAATTCCTCGGTATTTACCACTAAACAGAAAGTATTGGACAGTGCTAGCGTGGAGACAGGGTCAAATATTCAGAAAAGCAAAGTATGAGTCATCATTGCTATGAGTATAGATAAGCATATGACACATTGGTGAACGGGGTGATTTCGGTAACTTAGAATTATCTCAAAGTAGACTATTCACTCTAGCTATAATCACGTTGGAAGAACAGACTTACCGAACCTGCTGCGTTCGTACATGCACACTTCTGGACTCAAAGACTGAACAGTGACCGCTTCAAGTGTGGACTTTAAGTCTGCACCCTGAGATAAATTATCAAGACCCAAACCAGTCTTTTGAACATACAATGTACGCAACTTTTCGAAGTCATGGTTCGTAAGGATATTTGGACGTATAACGTTACGAGTTTCTTCTGAATGATTTTTATATAATCTTGAATAACCATGTGATACATGAGCGTAGATGATCTTTTAGTACTTATTTACGTGTCAAGACGTGGCAACATATGCGTTTGAGCATTCACCCAATCCGAGTGTTACTACAGCAATCAAAATGTGTCCTTTTTATTGCCTCCTATACAGCACTATTTCAGGTGATAAAATTTTCACAGCGAAATATTTTAGTGCGCTACCTCAACAGTACGAGTCGTGGACTATGTAACTTACTGTTGTCATAAAGTGGAAAACGTCGAATGTCGATGAGGTTGTTAACACGGATTATTCAACCGATCTCAAGAAGTTGGCATGAAAAGAAACCTGTTCGCTGATTGGTCGAAAAATGAAGAGGATGTTCTATTCATAATCAAGACGAAATCCAACTGCACTTTGGTGACCGAATGTTTTGTTTGACACTTCAATATAATTGTCGTACTCAGTTGCGAGAAAAATCAGTTCCGATTGACCACATTCAAAGTTTGGCCCAATGAATCATAAATAATGAAGTGAATGCGTTAATGATGAAAGATGGGCAGTAGTTTCCGGTCAAGTTTCAGTGGGTCGAAATTCACCTTTCGAAATGCGCAAAACATGCTTCTCGTACGACTTGACTTGACCTACATCCTAGAAAAAGTGTCAGATTTGACAATCTATGTCAGCTCACTGAAAAGATTTTGTCGTCATTAGCTGCGTCATGCAACGGAGTGATGTAACATTACACACAATATCCAGGTATTAAAAGTGCTTAGTTTTTCACAGAATTAAAGTTTTGAACAGTCTGCATGCTTCTAATATCTAGACCGGTTTGAGAACCATAAGAGACTACTAACTCCCCAGAGAGGTTGTGGCTGGTACTACTGTGATTAGTTTTCATAACTAAACTCATTAAGAAATGGTTCCACACATGTCATGATAAGCGACTTCTTTAAACACTACAACACTAAAGTTGATTCCTTCCGATAGTACACTGAAACAACTTGCACGACACAGCACTTGTCGTCACAACCCTTCTGGGAGTCGATGGTATATTTGGTGTAAGTTATTCATCATTGATTTCTATCTACCAGTCTATTTCCTTCTGAAGTCTACAGATCTAAGTTAAACAAATCAAACGATACACCAACCTTTCTTTTGTAACGCGACTTGCAAATGTGGTTATGGATAAGTTTTGTGCATATTCGCTTGTCTACTCCTATTTGGCACAATTTTATTGAAGTAACTTCTTTCGGAACACGTCTTTTTTAGGTGCCAGAACTGAGTAACTTATCCGTAGGACTGAGTAAGAATCCGAATTGTATGTGTAGTTACAACAGAGGTATCGTCGGCTTACAAGTTCGAAAAACGGCCAGCATATTATAGTGTACAAACTGATCATTTCTGCAATGGCCTGGGGGGTTTATTGCAAGACATCCATTACAAAGTTGTAAAAATTCAGAACGAACACAAACACTACTTTCCACAGCTGCCACACATTCATGTTCCCTCTAGTAGTGCAGCCACCTTCTTGTTAGTGATAGACCGCGCTTATTGTAGAATACACATTCCCAATAGTCGCTTTTAATCCCTGGTCTTCTTAGGGTTGCGACCTGCCCTTTGGCTTCCTCGCGTAAGCATCGTGCTCACTAACGAAGCTACATGTTTGGATGAAAAGATGGCGCAAACTTTATGAACGGGCCATTTAAGAAGGAAACCTTTTGGTTTCAAAACCATAATCTTTTATGACCACCCCCTTCATGATCTTCGTATGGGCATTTTGATTATTTTACGTATAATTTTAAATTATGCTTTGCATAGTAAACAGATCTATGAAAATCTAATTAAGTTACTGACATTGAAGTTACGACCGATTCAGATATCTCTCGATTATTACTAGTGAGCAGTAGTGAAAATTTCTTGGCTACGAGACGATTCATTGAGAAATGCATGTAATGGATAGGTTCGAACTGAGGGCAGATGTCATATGCCTCCACGTGGCGTTCACTCTATCAAGTCACTACCGGAGACTGGAAATTTCACATCAGGACTTTGCAGACCAATCACCCTAAAGTTTATCCAGTTTTCACCGTATAAGCCATGGAGTATATTATCATCTTAAGGTTGTCTTGAATGCCTACCAATGGTATCCATTAACACAGTTCTTACGCACCAGCAGTACCTTATTAAAGAGTAGCGTAGCACATTTGCTAGTTGGGTGACCCGCTGAGGTTTACTTTTGTCAGCTATCGTCAAAATCACAGGCTGATATCAGTTTAGTGAAATACATGTAATCTTATCAAAGTTAACAGCGTTTTGAATACGTTTCACTTATTAATGCTGTTCATTTTTGAGATTCGCCCTGATTTTTGGTTCACTAGTTGGCTAAAACTTTTATCAATATGATAGACGACTATGCTCTTGGACATCGGAACTCTGGCATCTCATACTGAAAACGTTTCCGTACTCTGTCGAGCATTTCCCACGATCAATATTTTCAACCTGATTTATGTGTTCTTCACCGCTTGATCCGTCATAATTAAAACATTTTACTCGTGGTCTCCTATTCAGGAGAGTAAAACAGGATTTGCTGCAACGCCTGAAGTTGAAATACCCCACGAGACTGCGTGAAAGTAACGTTTTCTATTCACAAATTAATTCAACCATCTGCTGATCCAAAAAACTCTTCCAAGTGTTTACGAGATGGGGATGATTTTCAGAAGAAGGGTGTCCTGTGAATTGTTACAGTTAACATTTTTTTAAAAACAGAAGCAGAACGTTAACGGTTCGTGGTTATCTCATAATCCAATTGACATAAACAATTTCAGTACTGCAGCCTCTGTAGTAAGGTTTACTTTGACATAGGTTACCCTTCGCAACTGTTAGCATTGTTCACTCTGAGTATTCTGCCAAAGAAAGAAATTGGAAGGTATCAAACAGTGGATGACTTCTGAAAAGTCCTTCCGAAAAGCGTACATAGTTGTGACGCAGGAGATCAATTTTTGGTATGGAATTTAAGTGTAGTGAGATCAATAATTTGCACCATAACTCCGCCATAGATTTTATCCGAGCCACCTGTTTGTTTTATCTGCTTGCACTATTTTTGAACCATCCCAATTACGTCCAATAGTTGGACAATCTGCCATAGTTGCCAAGTCTGTGTGGCACGATATCAAAGTCCTGTATATCTAAAACTGTGAACGAAACGCCAAAGTTTCATGAGAGGAAGCCAACACCCACGATACTTTGAAGGAAAGCGCTTGGGGGCTATGGGAAACAGGCATTAAGACCGAATGACTCGACTGATATTTACCGAGTGCATGAAGAGACTTAATAACAGAATACGAGATAGAAGGACTGTTATTCCACTCCTGACTAATGGTTTTTCTGCATTCATACATTTGGAGCTCAGTGACAGGAAGATTGCTTTCATATAGTCGGATTCCACCCCATTGTTTCAGTTGCTGGATGTTGGTGTTAACATTGTCCTCAAGTCGATGCAACAAAAGCAACTGCTTCAGTATTTATTGAATTATCGCTTTCCGAAAGATTTTATACCAGTAGTTTCATGAAGACCTTTGAGTTAGATGTTATTCTAACTTCTTCACTGGGTAAACATTACAAATATTTTATTCTGGAGCCTGCTGTTTCATGAGGTGTGACCAGTAATTCTTGCACGTTGTTCTTTAAAAAGTGATGTGTGCTCAAAGAGAATGTAAGTACTGACTGTCGGAAGACGTGTTGGAGAAGCTGAATATAAACAGACTTTACTAATTTGTTATGGTTAACATAGGTACAATCTAGTGAAAATCTTTTGATTTACAAAGATGAAGTACTGGACGATTTTCGCTGTCAACCCTATATAGAAATTGTTCCTTATTAGTTGTATTTTTTTCGTTTAACAACAATAAAACGGAACCGTACTGAATTACTTTCCAGGGACTATCCTGTAGCCGCCTAAATTTCGTTAGCGGAACTAATAACAATTGTATATGACGGACGACTTTCGCAACCAATTGACGGAATAAGTGTGCTGTTGTTCCAACCCTTATTGACTAAATGAGGCTGCCAACTGACAGGAAGAGCACAACCAACATAATTCAACTTTTTCAAATTCGCTAGTTATAATGGTGCGCCTTGGAAAGGAGAATGGTTTGTGGGGCCTTATAAAACTCTAGGTCTCAGGGCACTTTAGAGTAAACTGGAGTTGTGTTAGCGACCCCAAAAACGACCAGTTTTCCACAGTGCCAACCAGCAACAGTTTTTTACTGTGTTAATAATGTATACGTATAAGCATATAGGTCATGTTGGATTATCTATGCACGCAAAAATTCGGTGCATTACAAGTCTGTCTTGGAATATGTCTGAGTGAACTACTTACGAGCTTTTACGAAGTAGCTGTTAGACTTTCTGTCTGACTGAATGGTAATCCGTAACTCCCGATTAGCAGACTTGGCCGTTTCATCCACTCTGACCGATCGATCTCTTCAAATGCAGTCAGGCAAACCCATTTTGACGACAATCAGTTTACGCAATTCACCAGACCAATGTTGATTGGATTTGTTTTTTTTTTAACCAAACTGCTGGAGGAACAAAAATTTTATAGTGGCAAACAAAAAACCTCCATGAACCGGAATGAATCAGTGTGGTTGCTTAATGTCGACGTATCACGCAACTCTCAAGGCATTTGTCAACTTGAGGCGGCTTGTGTAATGCCACACACGCAACCCGATCGAGTAAATTTCACAGAGCATCAGTTGTCCATTAAGCATAATTCTAATTTTGTCCACGGGTTGAGCTGTCATCCATTGGATGAACAGAAATAGTCTGTCCGATTGTGGCCGGATTTATACAGACTAAACAATGTTGAGTTACATCAATTTTTCATGAAAAATTCAACTGGCTTCTTTTCGAAAGTACTCAGTGAGATCTGAGATAGTTGAACAGAACTGAGATTGTTGCATTATGTTTGACAGGCGACCACTCAGTTTGTGAATGAAATCGATAAACGTGTTAGCTCGTGGCTAATTTATCGTCTCACCCACACTTATTTGTGGTTTCTCAGTGCTGATCAGACGTAGCCATCATAAACATGACTGACTAGGATTTAAATATTACACAGAAGATGTCGTCCACTGTGTGCAGATTTTGTTGGATCAGTACTAAGAAATCTTCGTACGACAAGTGGGTTTTCAGGGAACTTCAACTATTTCATTAAAGTTCCTCTCTTACAAACTTCAACGCGTGCAGTTGTTTGTTTGCTTGCTGAACCATGTTTTTTCAAGGTTTGTTGCCTCAACAGCAAATGGAACTCTTTATGGTAGTCTGTAAACGAACCATTCATGATGTTGGTTTCTATCATAATCACTTTCGAAGGATGGCACAAAAGTTCTGAGTTAGATGACTCCAAATCCCACCAAGTCACATTAAATTGTTACACTGTTTTTTCATCCGCTGTTTTTGTTAACTTTGTTTTTTTACTACTTGTAGCATAATTTCCGGAGTCGTCAATACTATCAAAAAAACATCTCAGAGTGGAATGTCGGGTTCTCATTACTTTTTCATCTCTGATGAAGATTTTTCATGGATGTTAACCATCGCTTGTTGACTGCGCGCAAACCAGCGACCGAGCTTCACATTTTGCTGTAAAGCATGGGAATGTTAAATTGCATCGTTGAAGGAGACCTATTGAGTTGAATCTCTTTCAGAGTGGTTTGCTGAAACGAACTTTAGTGGAACAAGTAGACGTTTTGTAGAGATGTTCGAAAGTGTTGGACGACTGAGCTAGCAAACACTCCTGGTTTTTGAACCATATCCATCGTGAATATACGGTCATGTCCAAAGCAAGTGCTCGATAGGTGCCCAGAGTATTTTCATTAGGCTGAAACCAAGGCAATTCTGACACTCAGAAGTGAAACTTCAGAGCATGCAGATGATCTAGGGCCATTCTAGTGTATCATGAGGATACATATCACGGAGATAAAATAGGAATTCAGTGGTGTGTCTCCGAGACAGATAAACGATAAAAGCAATGGAAACACCACGATTTTCCTCCTGCTCAAAAATGTAGAGAAGCGCTAAGTAACAACAAGTAAATGTACACTATGTTCCCCGATGCGGAAGGTGTGGCATCGATTACTCATATGATACACAAGGTAAGAACCGCAGTTGTCTACTATGCTGAGTTGGACTGGTGGCCGATCCAATTTATTAGGGAAAAACAGAGTGGGGTGATGAGTTGCTCTGTTGTGATTACTCATGATAAAAGCGTCACATGCATTCGTAGGTTCCAGGACCCTAGTTACCCTACTCATTCTCCAGACTTGGCGCACAGTTCCTTTCTACTATTCTCAAATTGGAATTGTGAGTCGAGATATAAACACTTCTTTTCTGACGAAGTGGTGAAGTCAGACACCAACGAGTGTTTGATCAAACGGCACGGAAATGTCTTTAGAAGGACGCCGACCATTTACTCGGAGGGCACATGACAGGTTGTGGAGACAGTATCAAAAAATAGACGTTGCTTTTCGGCTAATGCATTGTCGTGCCCACCAGACTCAACGTTCTTTGTAAATTAATGGTGTATATTTACTACCTTCAAGTAAGCTCGTTTCAGAAAGTGACGTCAACTGTCTACCACCTCACTTACCTTTGAGACCTGAACGGTAATTAGCCCGTAACTACTGACCAACTCACAGAGCGACAAACTTGTTTTTGTGTGTGAAAGTTTAAAGTCGATTGCAATATGGTTTGATGTGCATTTTGGGACTATTGATGCGAATATTTCTGCCTGTTTTCTGAGGATCTAGGCTCATAAATCTTTATTGATTAACTAGTGGCTTGGAAACGCTGATTCTTTGCCACACGCGTATTTTTTGAAGACCTGAGCACTTTATTTTATTATAGCGTCCAAGTTTTGCTTTTTTGAAGAATACAAACCACAAACAAAATTACATTGCCACACCACCTTCTGGTAATATCTTTCTTTACAAAAAGTGGATAGTAACCACCTTTCGCAACAAATGAGCAACTCTTATTGAAAAGCAGTAGGCTGAATATTCTGTGAGTGGCTCTCATTGAAAATGAATTGAGCGCAAAAGACGGTAAAATAGCCGATGCAAAATCACACTGTCGCTCTGAACCTTGTAACCGTAGCAAGTTTTGTCCCTTCTATTCAGCATTTCGAGGCACCGTCTAGGCATCCGTCGGGCGAGAGGTTGTAGTGTCATGGGACACAAAATGTTCCATGTTTGTTTGGCAGTGATCGTAGCTTTAGCAGTTGATCGATCTCCAAACTTTGCTGTTTTCCTCCACATGGAAAGGTGATTAGTCACATGGTTTTTCGAATCAAGAATTCAGGTGGTTCAGCCTGATCCATCGAAACAGCAAAAACACCCTAGTAATATGCATTGCATGCACTAGGGCATTGTTTTGCTAAAAGGTTAGAATCGCCTGAAGATTTAAAGAAGATGGGGCACTCTGGCCCCAGTACCTAAAATCCAATTTTCGTTACAATGTAATATGGCCTGCTCACTTGTTGTATAGCAGGCAGTTTCGTTGTGAGTAGTATACTACTCACAAGTAATGTATTACCCGCAGGCGACTTTCAGGAACAAAAGGACAAGCCCGAACACGACGGACAAGAAGAGAATATCGGAACAGTGTGTACATGTTGTGTGAGGACTTTCGTCAAGGCGAATAACAACGTACTGTTACCCAATGTATGTGAGTGCGTCTGTCGTGCAAACGAGTGTACGCGTTTGTGCGCGATAAACCAACTTGCTGGCCAAGCGTCTTTTGCGGACACAACACACTTTCTTTAAAGCATGAAAATGTACCAACTATACACAATAAGCTTTTGTCACTTGTTGAACCACAACTCCTTTGTCAGGCATCCCGAAACAAATTTACTTTAAACATCGGAACAAGTGATTTAACATCCGTAAAATCAGAAAGCATGGATCTTGACCATTAAAAATCAACGCTGTGTTGGTAGCGCTTTCGTTAAAACTGCTTTGCTAATTTTCTATACTTCAAGAAATTAATTTGGTTGCCGTTTACCTGGTAGATTCGTGAGACCATTGAGATCATTTTTGACTTGGGTTCTGGAACGTCTCTTGTTGCAGACTCTTCTTTCACTTCACAAACTTTCACAAACCACACACATGTGAATCTGAACTTCGAAGGTTTTCGGCAATTGCCTCGTACATACGCAATTGCATCTGTCGGGACGCCGGGTTTTTTTATCTCTTAAATCTGCCTATTCAGTCCCCTCGTTATCATGAAGGCGAACTGCTGGCCACGTGGAGATCAGTTACATTATGCCTAATGTGTGCTGAAGCACTTGACGATGATGCATACCTTATTGTTGGAACACCAGATTTCTGTGACGGGTCAGCACTGCATCAACTTGAGGGTACCACGATGACATGATGTCACGACTAGTAATGGTGTTAATTCTCTTTAGGAGCCAAACAAAATTTAACCTAATGTTTTCTGGTAAGAATAATTCGTCCGTTACCAAAAATAACTGTCTTCGATTAAGCAGGGTGTTATTAAAAAAGTAAACAGTCGGAGTGGATATGTCTAGCTTATCTGGTGTTCTCTGTTCTAGTTTCATCGTTCATCGTCAGCCTGCGTCTAGTGTTTGCCAACTGTAATATCCTCAGTGTTCACCGACAGCCCCAATCTCTCAACCTTTTGCTGTTAGCTGATGTTTTCACAAACCGACTGAGTAAATTTTTTGTACATTATAGTGAACAGATATTCAACAATAAAGAGTAAGGAATTAACGTTGCTGGCGTACATCACTTTTTTCGAAGACTGTCTGATCCATCACACTGTGAGGTGGTTGGCTAAGGAATTTCCAGCATTCACCATTTGTAGATGGGCCAATATCCATCAGACTAGTACTGCCAGATAAACTTAAACCCGGTCGTGACTAGTAGGACACCGGCAGAAATCGAATCCACATCAGCTGGTCTTTTGTACATAGAAAGAAAGCAGGTAATAGGCGTCGTTTAACCACAACAGCGCTTGCCATAAACATTCTTGGTTCAGAATTACTGGTTATTACATCGTCTTATGTAATATTACAATCCTATCCCAGCCTACTCGATAACTTGAGCCAAGAATTATAAAACATCGCTAAGATTATACCCTTAGAAGTATGGAATTACAAACAACTTCACGTGCGAGATTGTTGTTTTTGAGACCATCATAATAGATAAAACAAGATTCAACATAGGGGCATAGCAAAAACGTACATTGAGTAGTCGTAAGGTCCAGCACAATTGATGCAACCTGTTAAGAACATACCGAAATAAGGACAGTAATATTTCCGGATAACACACATACTCTTTATTTTTGTGGTCATTTTCAGGCGAAAGTGTGAGGGACTTCCTAAAATCACGTGTGAAAATGCAACGGTGAAAGATCATGTGGTGTGCGGTTGCAACAGGTCACTCCCTGTGAATTAATATGCAGCGTGCCTAAAGCAGGAGTCATGCCCTGATCTGCAAAGTCGGGAGCGGCTAATCAGTGCTGATTGCCAACCTAGATTGCTATTTTCTGACAGCCTGTATTTTTCAAGCGTTTATCAGTCAACCGAATACAGACGATGACCTTGTAAGCAGCGTGTAAGATGAAGCACAGGCTTGTTTTAGAAATACGTTGGAAAGTATGGCTGTGAAGTAGGTGTGAGTTGATTGGAATAGTTACCAGTTTGGATTGAACTTGAATTCGGTCCATTTTGAAGCGGATACCGTAATATTCTATCAGATCGTCAGACGACTTCCGAGGTTCCGGACATCTGCGCACATTGATGAAGTTTATCCCACATACACTATTTTAGCTAGCAAGTTTACGAAAAAGTTCTGTAACCGAAATACCTGTCACATTTATCTAAACAAACCCTTGCTGTTAGCGACTCGAAAACAAAATCATCAGGTATTTGTTTTATAGTACTGCTTTAGGCTAACCTTTTCACCATCCTTTTCAGGTGGATCCAAATCGCGCCATTCTTCCAACACATTGCACAAATCGATGGATCCGAGAGGCACTTTGATTTGTCCAATTTGATCATGTTTGGAAAATCGATCAAAGTCGTACACCATGAGAACAAGTGTTTTACTGGCCACTTCTGCATATGGTACCTGATTAGAGAACAGTGGATATAGAAAGTTGTATGAGGCTGCCGATTCGATATTCAATGATGTGCATTTGTATGATATACCTAAGTAGATTTACATCATTCCCCCTGTCAATGTTGGGGAAATCTCAAAATGTTAAAATGTCAGACTGAAGAAAATGTGTTGTTTGCAAGCTTTAAGGTAATTCGTTTGCAAGCCAAACAAAAATCCTAATTCACGATCCGTAGTTGCGACCACGGAACCGAACGCAATGGGACAATCTCTGCAAACCGTCTATAATGCCCATAACCTGAAGAAGTTAAATAATTCTGTGTCGGATACTTTTTTAAGTACGACTGCGAAAGGTTTACTTTTCAGTTCAACCAGGCCAAAGATTCCTACTGTGTTGAACGGTGTTTATTGTAAGAACAAGTATGTCGCCTTTGCAAACTATTGTTCCGCTCAGTCAAGCGCGGCTGGATGGACGGCAATTCCGACCAAGCTTCACCGCACCACCTCTGTGAACGTCGGGAAATCGAACCAGTTACTTGTGATTAAGTATCAGTACAGACCATACGGTCGCAGACATGGAGTTGCAGGCAGGTTGATGAAAAACTTTGCGTAGTCGTTGTGCTTCCTTTTCACACGGGCTGATATCGACCGGTCACTTGTAGTTTGCTTGCTAGTTAGTTTGCAGTTCAACCGCAGTTGACTTATTGACCTTATGCAGTGCTATTTTCCATCAAGGATACGACCCAACTACTGGAGCAATTATGATTATGCTTGAATCTCAACATGCCTTGATTCCGATGTACCTTGTGTGTGACTAGTAGATTGGTAGTCAACGCGCAGCTGTATAGGTAGCAATGAGGACTAGACTTCAACTCCTGGTAAGTGCCAGATAGTGGTGCCGTTTGATCAGGTAGAGAGTGTGAAGACTACAGACTTCTACGAAGCGGCTGACAGGAATGTTTGCCTAGAATCTTCGTTAAGAAATAAACATGGAGGTTTGCAGCGTTTAGGATGTACACCTCCGACGAGCACAGGCTGAACATCTGCCAGGTGCGGTGGACTTTGTCGTCTACCTTTCTCTTGTGTCCCTTGATTTTTCGATTAAAAACTTCCATTCCTTCCTAACTGTTACTATCATTCGTTCATCCAACTTCAAGTGCGTCTACATTGAATACGCGTTCTTGTCCTAAGTCTTTTTGGTTACACCGATTGACGGTGTGATCAGAGAACACCTCACTTTTCCTAGATAACCAAATAGTAGTGGACACGTGGACTGTACCATTATCACATTTGATTGCTAGTATATCCTTTCTCTCATTCATTCATCTGGGAAGGAATTCCGACTCACCGGTTTACCTTATGCATTTCAGTCGATTCTCAGCCAGTTTGATGTTTGTCCATCAACAGGTGGACTTTGACGGAGGTATGTCGAGTGGGACGGACAAACAAAGCCAAATCGTGGAGACGACTGATAATGGTTGATCGCACACCCGACCGACATCCACATTAAATTACGTGAACTGTGCTTACAGAATGAGCAAAAGAAACACCAGTCCGTTTGTCCTGCTTCAAGTTAGTGGTTTTTCAGCCGGCACAATTAAGAAAAATGCAAGAAGTCTGAACGAGGGCAATGTCTGTTACAAATCCGTTTGTTTGCTCCTTACAGCCTAAGTAACACGAATGATCCTGTTCACTTTTCGCCCAGGAATTCACACCCGAAAGCTGCGAACCTATATGAGCGTTGTTCAGCTGTTTGTGTGGCTGCATGACGATTCGGTTATGCTGAAAATGAGGCCGATGATATTGTGATTATAACTGATGCCTCCAAAAAGCATAGACCGGCGTTAGGACATCGGCCGAAACGTAGATGTGAACCAGTACATAGCTCTACCGGTAGAGAAACTCAGATCAACCGGTTCTAGCGAAAAGGAACTGGCAAAAAAGTCGGTACAAGCGCAAAGTCTCTAACTGAACTTGACGAAGGTATAGGCCGTAAAGATCCACTAAATTTCGCTCACAGTGAATAGCAACATTTGCATTCAGATAGATTTTCCACCCAACCTGTTTCGAAGTGAAACACTTGAATCCCGTTTCGCTCTTGTTAGCGCTTTCCAGTAATGCCTATTATCATCAAAGACGAAATTTCAATCCCGGTCACACCACCGTGATGGAAACCTGTGAACCATTGTGACATTGACTTGGGCACGACGATTCATTGGACAGCTGTTCCTAGTTGTTTCAGGTACGTCAAATGCAGACATAAAAACAAAATTTGCAGACAGTTTTGATTACGGATGGACTGGATTCAAAATTTGTTAGCTTAAGAGCTGGGAAGATATCCTCCCCACAATGTAAATTACATCAATTGAGAAGTTCTCTTACAAACCAGGGAAGGTTAGGTGACCGAATGACTTGGAGCATATATTTACGGTGTGTACACTACACACATGCCAGAATTTACTCACTTCAAGAACAGTATGCACATAGCTTAGCTAACAATGCAATAAACCGTATTATGATCCAAATCTTATCGATCGTCTATGGAATCAAGTTCACATTCCGATTCCTCAATGACGAACTAATGGGAAGAACCCAAAATAGTTGCGTGATGGTTCGCTGTTGTTTGATAGTAAATTAGACTGGTCACTGAACACTTCGCATAGTAAAACTAGTGGGCGATGTCACCTGTGTTTATTTCGAAGATAGTGAGGTATTGTCTAAATGTAAGCACAGTATGAGTATTCAGTACTCACACGGCCATGCAAATCGGAGTTAGGACATAGTGTTATTGTCGGCCGGACTGAAGCGGGAAAACTTGCGAAGCATGCAAAAATTTACTTCGACCGCTGTAGTTCTTGTTTCGTAGAAGCCAGCGTCGAACGTGCAGGCACTAATGAACAAGCGGATGCAAACGCAGACATACAACCATACACTGATAAACAGATATATTTGAAAATGAAAACAGCGATTGAAAGTAATCGTAGAATTCTTAGGAGTGTTACGGATTAGAAGGAGCCGAGAATGCCTATGCTTGTTGAACTGTTTAAGGAGAAAAGACAAATATGATGGTTGTTACTGCTTCATAATGTCAGCAACAGAGCATTCTAAAGGGAAAATCATTGGGTCACAGACTTTGATATTTAGCTGAAGACGTTGGCGCAATGCCGAATTAAGCATATCAGTGAACCAGTTCGAGTGGCATCATCCAAACCACCTGGTGAGTAACCCAAATCGCGACTTGGCTTGCTTGGTCACTGACACTACTGAAAGACAGACCGAATTCACTTGAGACAGTCCTGATCAGTCTGTGCTGGTGAGTGGTGTTATCTCAATATTCTGCCTTTAGAATGTAACCTGACAGGAGTGAATCATTTTACACTTGACTGTGTCAAACTGAAGTCAGCTTCTCGTGCCCTCTGTAGCTTCTCACCTTCTGTCATAATGTCCACTGTGCGACAGAATTAATTGTCTTTGGCATATAATAACAGCGGCGAATCGACAAGCTGCGGAATTCCGAGCATGAATAGAAGAGATGCCGGGGATTTCCTGGTATGTTACCTTGTAGCCCTCTGCTGGATGCATTGTGTCAATTTGAGGAAGTCCTCTTCTCCTTGGTATTGAAACTGCGACCATGGAGATAGTCAGTAAGCCATACGAATGAAGGTTTGGTACACAATTAACAGCATTCACGACATGTTTGACACATTTCAAGGAGCTGATATTCAATACAAAATGGTTGATGCTGAGCCGTTCGTAGTTCTTCTAACACTAGTATTCGAGCAGAAGGAAAAAGACGCGGAAGAACGTGAGTGGAGGCCATTGTAACCCAGCCAGCCAGTTCTGGTGGGCCAGATTAAAAACTAACTTGAAGTGGAATTCCGAACCACTGGGTTCTCTCTATGCACTTCACTATGATAACGGAGAATATGCATGGTGAGGAATGTTATGACTCCGATTTGATCCCGACAACCGCACACCAAGTTCGGTATCAGTAAGCGCTACTTTATTGTAATGTATCAACTTTTGATTAGGCTTGATCAGTAACTAGCAATCTTAAACCGACAGCTAGTTCTAACTGGTCTTTTCTCACCACCTACGGCCAGTGACCATCCAATTGACAACAAGGCTGTCACCAACCCTGAGGTCATTCTGGATCCCGACACACATGACATATCCGTTTTGGGCCTTACGACGTCAAATTAGCTCTAATAATTACCGTGGGGCTTTTCGAACGACCAAACTCAAGGGCATGTGTAACCACTTGCGAATCGACATAACGGTCGTTTGTGTCCACGATGTACAGCAAATGCAATGGGCACATGCACTTTTCTGTGCACGCCTATTGGGTGACCAGTGTTAATTAATAATGACTTTTCAGATACGAACCAGTTGTGAAAAATCAGAGCTTCGGCCGAATTAGAACCAGTGACAGAACCAGCGTGCCCAAACGCGACAAACGCTCTACCAACAGAGCTACGCAACCACCTTCGAGAATGATTTACAGCCGATGTAAGCAATAGTCAAGGACTGACAATCGATCGGACAAGGCTAGACACCGGCCAAAAACTTCAGATCCCTAAACAGAGATGAGAAGACTTCTTGGAAATCATTCTTCCGTGCCATCTAAACAAAATCAAGCCAGTCAATACAGTCATGTTGGTGTGAATGAAAGAAAGAGCGGTGAGGACGATTGCGGATTTGGTAAGCGAGGGGAAACCGAAAAAAGCTCAGTAGTTAGTTCTCTGAAGATAAAGATATGGTCAGAATTGGAAGTTACTTGGGGAGAAAGTGATTTACTGTGTAGCATTTAGAATACACCTTCATAGACCAAGCTGGCTTAGTTGTTATGCTGGTCGGTCATGCGATTCAAATGAATTTCAGTCAGCGTGTCTAATCGTCTTAAATGCTGCTCCGCAATGTTCAGATAAGGTATCCAATTACAATGTAATCGATACTTTTCGAAGTTCGGGTGTCCTTAATGTCTATCCTGTAATTGGATATTTAACGTAGCTTCTGTGAATGGTACGTAATCTAGTAACCATGTTACGATACATGTTTTCATCTTTTCTTCAGCTGGAGAGAAAGAATCTAGTGTTGATAAGCTTCGAAAGAGCGGCTTAGTGGCATTAATTTCGTCAGAGAATAAGGTGACGTGCGAACAGAAAAATTAAAATGACAAATACTTTACTCTTCAGTAGTACAAGTGTATTCTTGGAAAACACAACTTCAAACGAAGGACGGTATCAATACAGTACCCAAATAACTCTTTGATAGCAAACATATAAATGACAGGTCACGTACTTTGAAGACAAATGTCTCGTTGAAAACCGGGTTGAGAATTTTTCGATGAACTTTTGTTTCAAATTTGCGCTTCTTGTTGGGCAGCAGATACAATTTCACATAGGGGTCTGACGTTCCGCACATGTCCATCGCGGGCAAATCCACCGCTTCAAGCACACCGACCGTCAACTGTGTGTAGTCATAAGATGGATAGATTAACATGAGTTTAGATGTTCTACCAAAGCCTTGTTAGCTGGTATGGGATCGTAAATATATTTATCAACCTGATCTAGGTTCGCTGACAGTTACAGACCAGTCTACACGAAGCATTTGACCTCCATTCATGAATCCATAATTCAGCCTGATGCTAAGCATGATCAGTCTTGCACGAAGCAATCAACCAAAAGCAGGACAGAAGTTGCAGTCAACCTGCATCTTAAGAAGCTTGCTATTTTTGGGATCTGTACCAATGATTCCGTTTTGAAGGTTAGCCCTTCCTCCGAACAGGAAGGACCCTAGAAGGGCCTTGACAATATTACCTCCTTGCTTTGCAATTTCTGGTTCTTTCAACTTGAACGACAAAATCGATCGTCCTAATTTCCCTAATCCAGTGATTGTCGGTCAGCCGAGTCCTCCTCGAGGCAAGTACTTCGGGAACGTTGGCGACTAACATTTCTCGGCCGGCGATTTAACGTTAAGCCATCTGATCGGATGAATAAAACGATTCACGCGAGTGTATTTACTGTTTTGGGTTCCGTGTGGTGGCCTAAAACTGCGTTGTAGAACTGAAGCCAGAGAAAACGAAAATGACCGTCTATCTGAGTTACCTATTTTAGTCAGCATTCTCGGAAAGATTTTCGTCAGTACAATAAAAATATTATTGCATTTTATCGAGAACGAACAAAACCTGTTTTCTGCGTTTGATCATCAAGCTAATTACAACACAATATGACACAGAAAAATGGTCAATATAGGGCATGGACGCGTCTGTTATCAGTTCCGCAGTCACTAATCCAAAGCCTGGGTTTGATTGATTGTGGGCCAGGGGAGGTTGAGTGGTCGCAGGGACTTCTTCTGAAAACAGAGGTCAGGGTTGTACAATCGGATGTTTATGGCTTCGGCAACGGTCAAAATTCAAAAACTAACTATTTTGGATCATTTTTCTGGCACTCGGTAGACAGTCCGAAAAGCATCTTTCTTACTGGCAAATTGATTGGAGTCGGTCAAGTGAGCAACAATCGCGGTTGAAACCGTTTTAACCACATCTCTGTTCAACCACGCAGGATGATGTTCACGGATTCTGTCCGACAATCGCCTAGTAGTACAGAAAACAAGTATTGTTCGCCACTCTGTCATTCTCATAACTCCAATGTGTATTTCCGAACAAAACATTCCAAGGACCCGACTTATTGGAATAACTTCGAAGGTATCTGAGGTTTTATACGAAGCTTGTCGAAACCAGAACAGAAATTCGTTTCTTGACTTAGTGCGTCGACAACGACAGCTAGCCCAGTGTGAAGGCGCGATGGATGAGTTGTCGGAAAACGATTGTGTAGCTTTCGAGATGTATGCTAACAGCATTGCAACCACGCGAATGGACATGGGAATGGTTGATCAACCAGTTGAATCCCGTGTAACCACGCGCCAAATTTCCGGATAATCCCAAGCGGTATGTTCATAACCTCTCCTGCTTCAATCTGAACAGAGTTTTGCTTGGGGCACTGTCACTAGGACTTAATTTTTGTTGTCCCTGTCGTAACAATGGCCAGTTTGATTTAGAAGTTCATTTTGGAAATTTGTACGATCGGTTAGCTGTCCTAACACCATCGTCGTCTTTAAACGAAGAGAGGCTAAAATCAACATTGGTGAACTCGTGCTATTAGAGTCTTAACTACACGCCGCAAGTAAAACATCTCTTCACGAAGCAGCATTTAGATGCATTGAGGTGATTAGAGGAGAAAGGGCGTATACTTCTGTCCAGACCAAATAGCTCAAAATTCGTAAAGCTGAGTACGATGCCTGACGGTTAGAGCGTTGAAGATTTGCACCCCTGACACGTTACAAGCTGAGCCAGACTTCCTAAAAGAAGAGTTCATGCAGAGTGGCTAACAAATGCGTTTCATTCAGAAGGCAATACAGGCATTAGAGTTGAAAATTAAGCCACCCTCTGTGGATGAGAAACTTGCGTTTATTAACCTGCCTTTTAAGGGAGATTCCGTGGCCGAAATTATCTCAAGAAAGCTCAGAAAGTCAGTCAAAACCACCTACCTTGCCGTTCAGTTGTACGTCAGTTTCTGTTCAACACCCATTATCATGTCACAACTCAAAGACAAACTTCCATGTTTTAAAACCAGTTATTCTGTGCACTCATTTGTTTGCTCACGTCGAGCATCATATGTTGATCGTACTATTAGGCGATTGTCGGACAGAATGCGTGAACATCAGTTGAACAGTGATGTGGTTGAAACGGTTTCGAGCGCGACTGTTGCTCACTTGACCGACTCCAATCATTTTGCCAGTAAGAACGATGCCTTTCGGATTGTCTACTGAGTGCCAGAAAATCGATCAAAAATGGTGAGTTTTTCGGAAATGCCTGTGCACATTAATGCAGCAGTTGTAAAGCAACTCACTCATACTTTCGATGTGCACACTAGCACGGATCAACTGCTCTTTAACTAGCTACGCAGGCCAGCGTAGATGACAGCAAACTGTAACGCTAGCCTTTAATTCAAGTCGGTGTATCGTTTGTCAGCCAGTCATGTCATAGAGTTCCTGCTTTTCGGTGTGGGTAGTTCGAAATCGACATGACCGGTTATCATCTAAGCAATAGGTCACATGACAGTCGTTGGTGTTCATTCACACGGTTCTCCTAATGGACAGAAGAACACTGAGTTCTGCACACTCAATTGAACGGGGCTACTTAAGGCGTTCTTTGTTACATAGTTAGGGAAGTTTCCGAAAGTCTCGGATGCGTCATGTGTTGTGAGTTGAACATCCGTTAGTGACTGGTCATTGCATTAGTGTGGTACCAAAATGTGTGTTGCCGAACGTGCTCAAAAGTAACGTCCACCAAAGTCTTTTGAGGCCAGCAGTATTGATTACAATAACTCACATTTCCTCGTACATAGCAGTTAACAGTGCAGTAGAAGTTGCATTGACAGAGATCGAATAACCGCATGACCCTTGATGCGCCAGTCGAATTTGCTCCGGGTCTGTTTCTTGGTTAGCCTGGCAACTCACATGTTTCTCTATTGGTGAGAATGCACGGATATGACTCAGCAATATCTAATCAACTACTGTTCGGAGCATTGGTCGGAATTAACACCTTTTCATTTCGTTCGGTTTGGTTAATTGTAGTAGTTTTAGGTATCGTTTAGACCATTCGACTACCAACAGATGAACCGAATCAGCAGATACCACATGCCGTCGTCTGTTTATGACTAACTGGAGTACCGGACGGATGGGCGCCTGCTGATTATCCGACGTTTTGGCTTCCCAAGTCGGCTAAATACATAAACGATGGTTATGCTTCCGTTTTGTAGACTACAGTACATTGCTGACACAGTGAAGAATTGCAGCGCCTGGTGACGGCCTTTGCATCAACGGCATCCAAGTTCGGTGTGGACATCAACATAAATGAGACGTTTTCCTTCTTTCAGCCCTTTCTCGGCGAAGATGCTGTCTGTGCAACTTCATCCCAAATTCCTGTAAATGAAGACGCAGTCAGCAGCCGCGCGAATTTTTGCTACTTGGGTAGCCCCTTGTGAACCGATCTGTCCGTGGACCGAGACTTAAGAGCTCGTATGGCAAAGGCTAGTTTTTCTTTCAGACGTCTTGAAAGACGTGTTTGGAAGAACTATAGCCTGAAGCCGAGCACTAAGATCGTTGTCTACTGCTCACTGGTGCTCTCTATATTGCTGTACTTAAGCGAAACGTAGAAATTGTAACAGAGGGGCTTGAGCTATTTGAGACGCTTCCATTTTCAATATCTGAGTAGCATCTTGGATATTCGGTGGTCGGTCATGTTTCCGAACACCGATGTGCCACGGCAAGCAGACATGAACGGGGTGGAAGTCCTGCTGATGCTGAATCAGCTCCGTTGGCTAGGTCACGTCCACCAAATGGGCGATGACCGTATCCCGAAGCAGAAGCTGTATGGACAAGTGAAATCAGGTAAACGAAATCCTGATGATCCAAAGTGGAGATACTAGCATGTTTTCTAGATTAGTCTGTCAAGTTGCAACATTAACTTCAAATGTTGGGAAGACTTGGCGTTGAACCGGCTCAGGTAGGTCATATCAGTATATCCATTCAATATCTGTTAAAAACTGCACCGACCAAAATCATGGTCGTTTGGTAACCAAGTCGCTCCTCCTTTTAGAAACTTATGTGTCTGCCGTTCCCACCCATTCTTTTCCTCGTCTGTGCTGGTGTTGTATGATGAATAGTTTGTGTGTTGTTTTCGCCGTCCAGACTGAATTTTGTTTTTCATCCTTATCTTCCCTAGAATGCACTAAAGTGCTTCTTGTGTTACGTTTTGCGCATTTCTCATTTCAGTCTAGATTTTTTCACTGCAGTCTCTCTGTTTGTTTAGCCTCCGAGAGATAAGGGTTTCCTTTTCAAGCTAGCCTATGGATCCTATGCTTCTTACGGTACCTCAGAATATCTGTCCATCTCATGGGTTGTTCAAGAAATCAACACGCATCCGTCTGATGACAGCTCCTCCGATGATATCCAACTACACCTTATGGAAGACGGCCACTAGAAACGCAACGGAATCTCGATCTGGAACGATAGCAATCGCGAGGAAAAGCGCTTACCTGTGCGATTGCTTAGTAGATTTCAGCTGTAGCTGACCGGCTGTGCTAGTCTGTTGGATTGTTGAGATCGATCCTTTCAATCTATTATCCACCTTTTCATTTTTCGTCTGTAAATTAGGACAAGAGGTTGACAACACGTGTTTATCCACATGAATCCATTGATGCGTGTGTGCTCATTAATACCGTTTCTATAAGAATTCCGTAAGCTGAAGCGGATAAACATTGTAAGAATTATCCAAAGGTTGTGTGACAATTACCTTACCCACTATACCCCCCGTGGTTATGCAGAACTGATTAAAATTCTCATCGTTTCAATGGTATTTTGATCAAGAAGTGTGCCACGTCAGCTTTTTTAGTGTTTTGTTCTATTTTAGAAGCTACCGTCAGCTTCAAAGTGAAGACGTAACCAGTCGAAGTTGAAGACACTGAAGTTTCCGTTTTGCATCAGACTCTTTCAGAAATTCAGCTGTGAACCGCTTAGCTCGCTCGTTGTAGGGAGCATAATTATGGAAGAATTTGGGCTGTGCTTTGAAAGGTTTAAAATGCAGCGAGTGTTCAAGTCGCGAAGGATTCAGGCAGCGACGGATGAATTATTCAAACATGTCCAATAATTTGATGCTGATTGGTTCTCCCCAACGGTTGGGGTGAATGGCATTAAAAACAATCGCTAAAATTCCGGAGGACGACCTTATAATATCTTCATAGAACTTTAAAGCTTATGCAGGTAAGTCGCTTTAGACACCGTAACCATGTTCATGTGAACGATGCTCTATTATGTTCGAAGGTCATACGACGTGTGTCTGTTTTGTCATCCTCTGTTTGCAGACCTATTCAATTCCGTAACAAGATTCGTCCATAAGCTAGTGTAAGTACAATTTTTCAACGATTTATTTACCAGTAATTTCGATAGGTAACGAGCCTGGTTCCAGAACTGATTGTACAAGCCAATGGCCTTTTGATTCTCTTCTTATCTCACTCATGGTGGTTTTTTGAAAATAATAACAATGTGATTGCATTGATCATTGAAAATCCAATATTCAGGGTGCAAAAAGTTCCTGGTTTGACAAACATTTTTCCGTGGTCATCACGGCAAGGCAGACTGAACTAGGAACAACAGTTTCGATCAGACTGGTCGACAGAAGACTTCACACAGTCCCAATGTTGGATGATGTGACCAACAAATCACACAGACACTCACCTCGCCTTTCTGAAAATCATAATCCAATGAAAAGTGCAGTTTGCCCGCATAAATCTTTTCTTTCTCATCAGCTTGCTGTGCTTCGTTTTCTTCCATATCTGTCTTGAGAGCGATTAGATCCTTTCATTTCGTCAAGAGGACACGAGAACAGAGTGGTTATGGGAATGGAAATAGAGAAAAAGTCACATTTGTTACAACCCGGAATAATATGGAATATTTCAAGCTGTCAGGTTGGATGGTTTATCAGTTGAATAACATGTTTAGGTAAGATTTATTGCTCACAGCACAAATAAACGATTTATTCATGTTGTATTGCTTTGTAGTGTTTAGTAATCACTTGGCTTCTCTGCGAAATCCAGTCAAACGTGGACATTTATACCAGTCCTTTCTTCATGCATATTTGTTTGTATCACCACAACGGCGTTTCACAAAGAATGTTTTACTATCTTCTTTAATTATTTAATTTTAGCTGACCGTTGCACCTCTACTTTTCGACTGCTGTCAAAATTTACGATGTTCCGACAGGCGCTTTAGCTGCAGACCAGCAGGAAGACATATTTGGAGATGTTGACATTTTATCTAATCTTCTCTAGTATGAACGCAAGCATATTAGGATAGATGAAAGGAACAGGTGGCAATAACAACACAAACTATTACCGTTGGGTTTTATTTTGAAAATGGGAATATTCTAATGCTGAAGGTGGAGTAAAAGCTTTCTAGGTCAACCGACTGTGAACACTGGATAGCATGGCACTTGTTAAGTAACATTTAATGACGTCTTACAGTCCTCTATTCAAGCTGTTGTGCAGGTAGCTGAGATGGAAGTACGTTTCACGGTGAACAGTTGAACGGTAGTAGGTTATAGGTGTACAACTTGAGACTACTGTTTACCCAGAACCGTAGAGGACTGGTGTCATACAATTAATGCGATTGTTGTTATCACGGTTATATGCCAAACGGCGTAAAAGAAATTACAAGAATGCGTATATATTGTGTTCTCGTGGGTTAGGTATCTGGGCAATAAATTGGAATGGCTTTTCACCTAAGGTCTTGTGCCTGACTGAGTATTACTTAATATAATATCGGTGAGTAATGAGGTGGTACACAACCCGTCACGTGATATCAACCTAGCACAGTACAAAAGCGGATGTTGCATTGGGTAAACAAGTAGGGTAGACATGCCAACATATTGACTAAGATTTCCTAATGACTATCTCCGACGGAGAAAACCATGAAGTAGGGTGTCGTGGTATGTTACCTTAAACATGTGAGGCTGTTAATAAATAAAGCTGATTTCAGAACCAGCTGAATAGCGTTAGCTGTTGTAACTACACTTGTATTAAACGTGTTAACTCTACAGTAGGTACCATACAAAAAGCCTTGTTTGAAACAACGAACGACAAGGAGAAAGATCCCTCTTAATCGGTTCGAAATTCAGAGTTGTTCGGAGTCAGCTAAGCTGTACTTGTTTCCGGACTTATCAGCAGAACAATGTGACGTATATTGACCAGATAAGTGTCAGTTCAGGTTGATCGGCTGGCAGGAGTTATTGTAAGCACCGTATAAAAAGGAAAGATTGCATTTCTATTGTGAGCTCTCGTTCAGCGATGATTGCTGGTTTCAGACTTACTACCATCGATCAGGTTAACTGAACTGGCAATGCTGAACTTAAGAATTTGACATTCGCTTCTCATGTCACCCGTACATGGATTTATCATCTTTCAACCAGAAATTGTAGCAGTACGCATGTGATACGATATGAAGGCATCTTGTTTCCTGTGGAATTCAAGCTGTAGGATAACCTGCATGAAATCCGTATCTCAGCACGCTAAAGGACACTTGAATGCTAAAGGTTTACTAAACGTACACAAAGGTCACAGTCTTCAGCTGAACGCCCAGCTCTTAAAAACTTGACCCTAATATGTACCGAAGTTGAGCAAATAAATATATGCAGTATACCCTAAAAGCTTCTTCCGAAAAATTTCATTCTGACTATTTTTGCGGGTACAGCGTGGCCAATTTTGAAGTGATTGTGAATAAGACATTTGATAAGTCTAGGACGGAATATTGTTAACTATGCTCCTTGCTAATGACTGAGTAGGGCACGAACGCTTGACTGTATTGGTGGTGTTTGATAAAAACTCGTTCATGCAAACAATTGCTCCTAGTGACCGCCGGATAACTAATGAACTACGATTTCCATCTGGTCGATTCTGACTAACACCACGCACTTTGGGACTATCTGAGCCATGGGCGGATAATGATGCACAAACCAGTCACAACTAGCTGCTTGATCTCAGTTTACTAGAAAAAAAGCTAGACGGTTGAGGAAGGTGGGGGCGAAAACATTCCCGCGACTCTAGTGACCGCCACCTGAGGCAGCGACCTGCCTGGTTATCGTTCTTATATTTTATACAGATTGTGATCTCAATCCCTCGAAGTGCGTTGTACTGCTCATTCACTACAAAGTTAGAGCAGTAATCATTAACTTTGCTAGCGGTCATTAGGCCCACCTGTTTGACACAAGTTCTCTGAAAACTTTCTGACGCCGCAGCCGATGCTGACGATTTTGTAAGCCAACTGGGAATGACAGAAAATGAACTGAATAAACTGGAGACGAAAAGGTACGGTCACAACCAATGGGTCTTCTGACAAGCCCGTCGTCAGGTGTGCACAGTTGCAGTTCCCCCTTATTTGCATGTTGATGCCTATTATGTTTATCAGCTCTATTTTGTCACCTCAACATGATGGTCACGCTTGTGCATTGCATCAATCCAGAGGCTGTTGACTAGGACTTCGGTCTTTCCAGATGCGATCTTGTCAGAAAGGCTAAAGAGAAGCAGCCATACAAAAAGAAGCCAAGCTTGTAGGTATATTCGTCACACTATTGATTGTGTAGAGGTACGTAGGCAATGAGACGCTATCCTATGAGCTTACAACAAAACTATTTTTATAGGTACGGCACTGCTGTCTTTTGATTACAGAGAGAGTAAAAAAACTACCTTGAAACAAGGGAGCATTCCGATAACCCACCAGTTGTCAGTGACTGTCGGCTTATATTCCAATGCAGTCGAAAAACATCTGGTATTATTCAGAAGCCTGGTGTAATTTCTTATAGGTCACTGAGCGCTGTAGTGATCACATTCAAGAATTAATACCCTGCTCATGGCATCTCAGAGGTAAGCAAGCATCTCAGTATTAAGTGAGTCACAAAAATGAGTCACTGGCTTCGGGTAGGGTCCCTCAAGAAAACCCTATCTCTGTGTTTCACAGGGTCAGATTTTGGGTCTGACTTCTCAAGTCTCTCCACTGATAATTATCGGAATCTGTTGTTACTCTGACGGACCGGCCCACTCATCTTTGAGTTCTTCCTTCCTACTGCTTACTATCTTCTCTTTACTCCAAGAAGCTGGTAAACATTGACGCTCTTAACGCCCACGCTCCTTGGCAAATAGGTCAGCAGGCTGCCCTGGAAATGTATACCTGTTGTGTCTCCAGAACCCCTTTTAGTATCTAACGTTAACTTCCACTCGAATTCGTCCTTTCTCAGAGAATTTGGTGACGATGAAGCCCAATCTGACCGTCACGCTATGGTGAAGATTGTGATGAGCTTCAAGGTAGAACAAAACCTAATTGACCGGATCAAGGTGAATGGTCATCTCCGTGTTTTCAGACAGAGCACTCCAGTTAAGGTCTGTTGAGGCAAACCAGAAAGACGTTGTCTACTTGCCAAATCCGCATATGCATCAACAGACGTTAGTTTAGATGCTGTCATGAACGCATTCCATCAAGTAATCTTTGTTATTTTGAAACAAACTAGGAACTCGGGCTGGTGATATGAGAGCGGCTGGGTGATCTCCATGCTTGATACACTGACAACAATGATTGACCGTTACAATTATACGTATCCCAAAACATTTTGGCACAAATGGTGACAGTGCGTCAGGTGGAGACCACCATATGTAACCCAACCATGGACTCAGGTCAATCATATCGCCGTCAGTTATTGGTAGCACCATTCCATTCATGATTATTTTTTATTCTGCAGTGATCGCCTTGACTCAGAGCTCGTCGTTGTTCGGCTTTTGTTTAATCAAGGATCATCTACTCACAGTCGAAGTACTCACTTATAAATTAAGCACAGCAGGTACAAGAAACGCTTATCAAACTGCGCTGACGGCCAAACCGACTGGATCACAATAATGGAATTACTCAGTTCAGCTTTAGGTAACAATTGCAATAGCTAAGCAAAACTCTTGTGACGAGATCAGTTCCAAAACATCATCACAGAATATGCAGATGTGGATTTCTTCCGGGTCGGCAGATTTCAGATAAGCGCCGACTGGTCCCTCGTGATTTTACTTGCGACAGATACACAAACATGAATCATGAGTTTGGGTCAGCACTATCAGGCTTGCTTGCCTGAGTCAGCCAGAGAGACGGAAAAAGGCGTTTTTATCAAGGAATAACCGGGTGCTGCTGTTTCCTGGTTCTTGGTTGCAAAGGCAGCCAGCAAGGTATAAATGAGACTGTGTGAAAAAATGATCTACAAATTTACAGTTTGTTGTGGCAACTTGATAGATAATCTGGGCATCTTGAAAAATAATTCAAATGGCCTTGGTCAGCCCATCCGGTTGTGGATACTACACATTGTGTGGTTGGTTATGGTATTCTAAACGACCATCCGTCAGAAGCTGAAGTGACTTCCTAGTTTAACTGCTGAGAGATGATCGAGCCTAAGATTCGATCCTTCTTTTTCAGCACTTCTGAAAGTTGTTGGTAAAATATGGATGTCTGAACTTAACAAACTTCTCCTTTTCGTATGCTAGGCTAAAGGAATGATTCGGTAGTCGACCATTGTTGTTTTCGCATGTTAGCCTGTATCAAATGAGCCAACTGACGGGACAACACATTGGAGCGTATTCGAGAATTGTGCGAGTTCATAACCACTAGTCGAGATAATGACAAAGCATAGAATTCGGTGGTTGGGTTATGTACTCCGCACGTCGACAGACCGTCATTCGAACCTTAAATTATTCAGTGTGGCTGCTGACTGAAAGAAACTGCAAGGAAGCCAGGTGATGATTTGATCTTTTACCGTAGAAATCTCGACCATCGCGTTGAGCAAGGTTGGCAGGTGTCGTCTACCTTGCTGTCCAGTTCGAGATCACCTCACCGCTGGTTGAATAAATGCTCTGATACGGGATTGCTCTACAGTCAAAGACTAGCCACAAGGTTGTTGAATCTCCTATTCCATGAAGTTTAATTATTTCTGTTCTTTTGTCTTTCTTTTCTCACTTTTGTTTGCTACACATTAGTACTTATTGCTTATTGTGTGACCGCTTGGATCACTGTCAGAACCAGTAGCAACTTGGGTCACTGTACTCACAAGTGCGGCCTAAAGCTGAAACTGATGATGAACGTGTCTGAACAGTTTGGTTGCGGACAGTCGACTTCACTGACTTGCCATCAAGTACAGCTGTTTTCCTAGTGGAATTTCCCACATAGAATTGCATTGAGTAAACTTATACACGGTCGATTTTAATACACGGTTACATAAATGCACATTAACAAAACGATAAGTGAAATTGACATTGCACTCGTATCTTAGTTGCCACCGTTTGTTATCATGGAAACGGTTCAGCCCAGTTTGCATTGTTTAGTCAGAAGCGCAAACACACGTAACTACCTATATAGACCATAAACTGAACTTCAGTGAGTTTACAAACCTATTTGTTCTGGCACGATAAGCTGCTGGTCAGTAGGATTAGTGCAAATTACAGTGAAACCATGAGTCAGAAACGTGCGCTCCAGCTTCCACGCATTGAGTTATCCTATCCGATTAACCTGAACCCGGCAAGACTGAAGTTCAGCTAATCTCAAAGTTGTGTGTGACACGGTGAACTCCCATTTTCGTATTCAGCATTATGAATCGTGTGCTTAACACACGAAAAAATTAGTTGATGTTTTCACGTATATTTTTCGCTTGCGTACTGCAACCGGATTTTCCACTGTGGAAGAATGGCTATTCTTTGGTGTCTCGACGTCGAATATTGTATATCTGGAAAGGGTTGGTATCTGTACCTTCCCACTTGTTCCTTACTCTGACTGTCAAATCTCAACTGCTGCGCAACTGAACATACAGTCCCACTAGCATGAACACTAATTAAGAACATTTTGCACACTTTGAGTTTGTGCTGTTGTCAACAGCTTAGGTTGAGAATCACATAGGTCAGAGTAACACCCAGTGAACAGCCGTTCTGACTTTGGACTGTTCATTGTGTGTTCGAGTTAGTGGATGTCCGACCCACCTTTACTCACCTTGTAGGAGTGTCATCAGCCCCTCTAATGCGAGGAAAGGCGTTAATACTGGGTCGTCACAGCTCACTTCCCTGTGTTTGAGATGTCTTGGTTAAAATTCTGACAGACACATGACCCTCTGAAACTCGTTGATGAAATAAGTTAAACTGTTACTCACCTTGTTTTTTGTGGCCTCGTCAAGAAATGCCGCCGTTTTCAAATCAGCACCCAGCTTTCCACCAGCCATGGACATTTTCTTTGTATCTTTTTTCGAGCGACGTTTACGTAACACGCAGCGTTTGCAAAACCATAGCAGTAGAAGTAATCCAAATGTGACACCGATGATGCTCAGACTGACCACAGCTCCGTACGGCACTGATCAAACGTATAGAGATAGAGCAGAAGTTAAATTGAAGTTTACTATTGATAGTGCACAGTCGCTTGAGTCGGTCGAACGGGGATAACGCAAGTGTACCCCGTGGACTGCCACTAATATTCACTACTCAACGTGTTAAAACCCATCAACGTGATTAATAGTTACTTCGCCCAGTGCACAGTTCCTGTCTGCTAAAATATTGTAAGTCTACAAATATCACTCAAAAAGGGCAGTTTGCAAAGTCGGTCAGATGTATGAACCTCTGTTTACCTGAAACCGTTTGAGAAATTAGTAGTACCATAAATGTTCTCAGCCGTTTCGGATCCAATGACAAACATTGGTTTGTTCGACTCAATTTAGGAGCCACCTTATACAAACCCATTTATCTCGTTCTTACAGTTTTGGGTCCTAGAGACAAGGGTGTGAGTTTGTTGGAACATGAGTTATAGATTGCGATATTACTTTCGGCAACCTAGACAGACAAAACTACATTCCAGCAACAGCAATGTATTGCTCAGTTTCCTTGTCAACAGCTTACACATGTTCCCTTCAAATTTAATTCTTTTCGTGCAATGGTTTGTCAAAGCCGACCGCATCGGGTCAACTTTGTCACTATACAGAAGTACAAGTGCATCAATAGTTAAGTTAGCTTTGACATTGCATTACCTGGGTTGGAGAAACATCGCACAATACATTTGCATATGAGGTGACCCTTATGGTGACCCTTTCGGCAGTAAACGCGATTTACACGTTACACAATTTGTCCATAATTTCTGTCCGGCTCATGAATCTTTGGGTGTGAAATTTCGAGCTACTGATGAAGGAAGTACTATATCTGGTTATAATAGCCAATCTGTTTAGGTTTCATAGTTCTAATTTCGTCGTTTAAACAGAGCGACTGGACTGAAGGAGGCGACCAAGTCACACCCAGGAAGTTAAGGGGGCAGCCAAATAATTGAGCCTGAGAATAAGTGAAAGCAGGGAAGTGGGGATAATCCGGCGATATGAGCAGGTTGCCAAATCAGACTCAGAAGCTACTTGTGTCTTCAGTCAAACTAGATCAGCCTATCGGTGCCACTTCACATTGTGCTTACCAATTTGTGTGTAACTGCGGAGAAAGTTACATAGGCAGAACCGAGAGATGCTTGAGCTCCAGAATGAAGGAACATCTACCAAAATGGGTACAGAAGTCCGTGTTACCGGAGAATGGCAATGTTGGTGAAACGCGTAAACAGCCAGTTTCCTCAGTCGCCAAACATGCCATGACCACCAGTCACGCTATCGATCCATCTTATGTATTCAGAATCCTGTTGCGTCATTCTAACCCGAGATTCTTACGGTTTGCTGAAGCATTTGCAATTAATCGACTCAAACCAGCTCTCTGTGTTCAAAAACAATTGTTCGTGAACTTGACCCTTCCCTGGACTTAATGACTTATCCTAACCCGCCTATTGATTATCCACCCCTCAATTAGTTTGTTATAAAAAGACCCCATCCATATAATTGTAAATTTGGTACTGATGAGTCAACACGAAATGCTTGCATCTACCAGTTTTTGTGTTCTAACTGCTTTGTTCAAATCAGATTTGTTTTGAACCGAGCTCGTGGATAAAGCCGGTAGGAAAAGATATTCAGTTTAGGAATGCTGACTAAACATCATACTGTCATTAGATAAGTTTGTGTGAACTTTCACCTAATTTACTTGAAGTCATCAAAAAACAACTGGTTTGGTGTTACTCTTTCAAAATCAGAAAACGTTTGTATCTGCTAGCTCACTGGCGTCGGTTTAGTGTGGTTCAACTTATCGTCTTTTTTGGATCAGGGGAATGTAGTCAAAAACGAATTTTTCCCATAAGGACTCTACTGACTTCGGGCTGGGATTAATGATAAACCAAAAATTTGGAGCATGAACCTCCTGAAAAAACTTGAATGAAATACAGAGAAGGCTAATATCACATACATCTATGTCTAGAGGAATTTCTTTGCATCCTTGAGAGTGTATGGAACAGACCGTTTATGTATATACGCAGATTAAGAAGAAATATCACATTTGAAATTCATTGCAGATATCTTACACACTTTCAAGACACTGGGTATACGAGTTGCATTTCGAATATTCGGTAACAACGGCCTCATTAATGAGCAGTTTTTGATTGTGCGATATTGATTTCACGTTGCAGAATGCGGTTAGCTGATTATGCGGGTACTGTATCATTTAAACGTAACGCACCCATTCAGGCTGTTTTTTCTGTGTGTACGACGTTGTTCGTTCAGGTGGCCAGTTATTTGACTGTGTTTGACCATGAACTCGGTTTCCACCTGGTTCACAATCCTCTCTATATAAGACGCTACCCATCAATATCGGTAGTTACGAATAACGCCGGATTGGGCTGATTCCAACACGGGATGTTTCACATGTGACATTGGAAGTTGGAACGTCCTGAAGAAGACCACTGGAAAACGGTATTGTGTGTTTGCATGATAGGACTAACAATGTGATATTGGATTAGTTGATTGACAACATCGCGTTTACTTGAATCAAGACAACACAACTGTAAACAAAATGCCAGATTATCCGCGTAACAGAGCACTTCGGTAGGCTACGAATGCGGGCGACCTGAATAACGTTTTGATGTGAAGCTCAGAAACAATCCGGTTTAGTGATATGATGGAGTCAGGATGACTGCAGTTTACGACTGACGTCAGGTATGACATAGTCACCTTTGCCTGTCTCTTTGCAACTGTGCACACATCAGTCTAGGCCATCCTTCGGTTGTTCGGACTGTAGGTGAACTTTTGGGGATATCCCTTTGCATATAAGAACTAAGAGCGCTTTTCTTTTCTTGTAAGCTGTCAATGGTTAATGCGCAAAGCAGACGATGTAAACGGAGGGTGAGATCAGAGAACGGACCTCATTTTATGCAAAACACATACTGCAAACAAGTTAAACCGATTAACTCGTTTGATATGTTAATGCCCAGTCGAAACCTTGATAGCTCACATCCTACGGGGAAATATAAATCAGTGGTCGCCGTCCTGTTGCATGTGTGAACAACAGACAATTCATCTGCCTTGGTGCTGGTAGCAACTACTTGTCTAGTGTAGAGCCCTAAGGTCGGTCGTTTCTGTAGTTGTTAAGGTCATGTTATATGAACTCTAAAGTTTTGTGTTGGTCGCTGACAAGGCGGAACTAAACACCAACAACTGACGACATTCAACTTCTTCCGATATTGATGAATCGGGGCAAAAGAACTCAGATTGTCTAATTAACACTTTCCAAGTTACCCTGTTGTGCTGTCTATTTTCAGAGCATTTTGTATCTCTATCATGGATTATTCGGCAGAGCGAAACTTAAAAGATGAAGCTGAAGCTTTCGGGTCATACTGGCAGAAAGACTTTTAATTCACATTAATTCAACACGGAGATGTTTTTCGTAGATTACCCGTAGTCCAACGCACTTCTGACTCAGGTTCCTGTTGCTCCTCTTAGTTCTGAAAATTAACGCCATTTCTCGCATTTGCTAACCAACTGTGGTGAACGGGACGATTCTGCGCATTTGAATTTCAAGGTGATCGGGCAGACTGAATAATCTTCACACGGAGTTGCAGATGAGTGCTTACATAGTGTCATTTGGCTATGCCTAGTATGGGCCTACCGAAATTGTAATTAGCAAGCTTGGCTCACAATCACGACGGCTGGGGCGAAACTTCCGGGCAGCAGAAAGATATGCACTATTGATTGTCTCGGTCAGGCGCAAAACTGCAGCCAGGTGTTTTCCTGCGAAGTGGGCCACTTGAAAAGTGCACCTGAACTCAAAGAGTTCTATCAAATTTAGGCGGTGTTTACTATGTACTAGCCTAATCCAGGGGACAGCAAACTATAAGTATTTCGAAGAAGCAACTAAGACCACGTATCGTATGACATTTGAAACAACGTTATCTCCGTCAATTAACCACGCCAAAACTAGTTAAGATGTTTGATTCACAGCGCTCTGCCGGGCATCTTGTAAGAGGTGACCTTGAGAGGTATTAAAATACTGATGAATAGTACGGGATTTTGGTTTGTACAATTTAAACAAAACCCATGTATGATGGTGGCTGCACATTCCCGTGAATTCTCCGTCATCCCCTTTCAAAAAGAGGCTTTAGATTCGAACTTCACTGTTGTTAGAGCTCTTCACTACGGAATTCCCTTTTCACAGCCGGGATTACGTCTGTCATGTTTTCACGAATCAACCGTGTTCGCCACCGCTCCGCTGGTCTCAAATCAAACAAGTCATACGTGAACGATCAACCGTGTTCGTTGACAAATAATGCTCAGACTGTTTGATCGACTCACCGAGAGGCAAGAGCTGTTTACTTCACGAAAACCTTCACATTGTTGAGTGATATTCTGATTACCGTTGAAAAGTAAAGGATTTTATAAGATATCCGCACCAAATGTAGTACGAATGAAGTTGAATAGTTTGGGCGTCGTGTTTAACATGTTATTGATGAACAGATTGGGAATAACACAACGTTTCGAGCAAGTTGTAATACTCTACGTTTCAACCACCTCGGGTGGCCTTCCTCAGGAGTAAGGCCACCCGAGGTGGTTGAAACGTAGAGTATTACAACTTGCTCGAAACGTTGTGTTATTCTCAATCTGTTTATCAGTAAAGGATTTTCGATTACATAAATTAAAAATCATTCAAGACTGACCACAGTTTTTGGCTCCTTTTGATAAGAAGCACTGCACTGGAGGTTTGCTCTTATTAGAATAAACTGCGAGCAAATTTTAGCAGTGAATTTTTACGTCAGCTTCCTTCTCCCTAGACCTACTATTTATTATTTGAACCTTTTATATTATTGTAGCTTCTGGGATGGCTCACAATGTCGTCATCTTTCAGACATTATGCCCAACGGTTTGTGGCAACCGAACCCAGTCCTGAGCCTGAACGGTTTATGACGCTGTGAACGCTCGGTCTTCTCCAACTTACGTAAAATTGCTCCAACTATTAAACAAAGTTGCCAGATTTATGTTTTTTAGTGATCGATACCGAACATATGTTTTGATGAATGTTAATCAGTTTTAATTTTTGAGCAAAAGTCCCCTCTGGTCGGCTTTCGTGACAGTCCGAGTGAATGACTGAGGTTCATCAAAACGTCAGAGTTGCATGTTAGTTTACTTTAATCATGCATTTTTGCGTTCACGTAGGTAATTACTTTTTTTCAATAACATCACTGTCATGGTTTGTCATTAGGTGTGTATTGCACTGAAATTAATCTTAAGACTAGGTACTTGCCAGAATCAGTCGGCCAAAAACGAATTTAACTCAATAGCCAGATTGCTTAGTTGTCCGATTAGTGAAGCACGATAAATGTTCAGGCCGATTTTCACATACCCAGCAGTCAGCTGGGATGTAAAAACCATTGAAACCAGTGACATATGGGGAATTTCACTGAATCAAAACACACTGGAGGGGTAAAAAATACTGTATACTTTTCTGACTTTAGGTCAACGGTTACTCGTGGAAGTTCCCAAAGTGATACGGAATCAACCAAGAGAAACAGATCTGACACACTTTGGCAATTCGCTTTGAAAAACAAAATTCATTAACACTAATGATCATTCTACGCCTCACCACTAACAAACAAGTGGATGGGACATACGGAATGTGGGCGGACAGCCACTCAACAGCTCGCTTGCCCTCACCAAAATAATCAACACTCATTAACCGATCTGTCCAGATGGCAAAATTGAGTGTTACGAAATGTGGAATTCTGGCTGAAAGGAGGAAAACGTAAACCTAGCCCCAGATATAGTAGATCAATTTTATAACCTTATGTGTTCGGCCTTTCATGAACTGAATTACAGAGGTTTCATCAGGTAATTGTTCTTCAGTGTCATTGCCGAGCCAAAACGAGGTAGATTAAACAACGAGTAATGTTACTTATAGGAGAGCTTTGGTTTCACTAAGACTTTGTAGGAATCGAAGAAATCTGTAGACCAAATAATTAGCGAGCGCGTAGATGTCTCATCAAGGAGACAACCGTTTGCCCAAACCTGGATGTGCTGTCAGGGTGTTCATTGGTTTCAAGGATCCACGGTCATAGCGTGAAGAGTTAAATCAGGGGTTCCCAAACTCATCGTCTACTTAATTTCCCAAATGTGGCGTCAGTCCTTCCTTAGTCTCTTGAAGACAACGATATAAACCCTCTAACTCATTATACGACATATCAAGAAGATCGGTTTTCAGAACTAGCTTTGTGGAACATGAATTGTTTTTGGACATGGCTTCAGTGAAGGTGTGACCCTCGGTCCTGATATTGTCAGTGCTTCAGAGAATGGTTTCTAACGACATAGTCGCACAATAGGTCAGTCAAACGCCGCCTAGCGCAAACAGTTTCTTGTCAAGGCAGCAGATGCAGATCAGCCAACTGCATCGCCACCGGTCAAATTGCGAGAAGAAAAGCTGTGTAAAAGTTAAGTGGCCACATAACTTGAAACGGTGAGAACTGAACACATTTAACAACAATAGGCATAATGCTCAGTCCATGTTCACAAAAAATATGGTGGATGAGCTCGTTATATAATCTTACCAGCTAATCAACATTAGGCCGAAATTTATTCGGATGCAATGTGAGACAGTACTGTGAAATCAGAAGTGCCAGTCTACTTCTTTATTAACGATTTTCTATGCCCACAGGGATAATATCGCCCAATTTTGAAAACAGAGGGTTGGGCAAGCGAGTCCGTCTAAAAATTAGAATTCACAGGTAAAAGAAGGTGAGTGTTACCCACTGAGGTATGCGGGTTATCGGTATAAATATTCCGTACATTTTCAAATGCTGCACCGATGACAACAGGTAGAATCTACAGGCTATATGACTCGTTTAATGACTGGTGCAACTAAACGAAGTCTAATGTGCTCCACGAGATTTTGCTAGAAAACAACTGAATGGGTAAATCTGAGCTAGGTTACTGTGGAGTTTCAGAAATTTATAGATTTTTTCTAATGTTCAGAGTGAACGTTAAATATCGTGCAGAGGTGTAAACATTACCTGGGTTTTCTTATCCTAGAGATATTTTGACTGTTTCAGAATCTTATAAAATTGAGCATGTGAATTATTTGGGTTATTTTAAAGACGTCTTAACAATTGGGCGTTCACTTAGTTGGTTGCGGTAGTGATATACTTACTGAATGGACTGGTAATTCTCTCCATCAAAGAACACCCTGCTGCCCAAGAAGTATACACTTTCCATGGGTGTTTTGTTCTTTAGAAGGACATTTACTGTTTGTCTCAACTGCTCGAAAGCAGCAGTAAGTCATACATTCATCTGAACTCCCACATACTATGCTTTATCACTGTCAGATGATTCAGAAAACATCATACCAAGCTCAGAACGATGCCTGACAACCAACATCTTTTCAAGGGTTCACAGTACTTTAAATTCGTGAGAACAGCCTTGGTGAGACCTTGGTAACATGCTTGAATACACGCCTTATTTGTTGGTTTTTACAATTCGGAATTACTTCATTTCGTACCTGACAGTCGCACTGATTAAGTAAACTGCCCCCTATCCATGCAAATACGTGTTAGCGTTCATTAAAGGTGTTTGTTGTCGAAGGAGTAGATATTACATATTCGACTGCGACGTGCGAGCTCTACTCATTAGATTGTTCGTGTTCAAATCAGGATTAGTACTAATGAGATTGTTCACTGGGGTGAACTAGGTAGACGGTCAACTGACTGCAGTACCTAAATGAAACTGTAACTGTTGGTCAAGTTTCACTGCGATACTTTCAAAAACGGCATGCCTGATTCGAGGACATTAGATTAAAATAATGAGTACCAACCGAACCATCGCCTCATCGACTAAATCCTGAAGTGAATTTATGCACTATAATAAACCTGGTTGGGGCGAGCAGCTGGATTAGGGGCGTAACAGATGAACGTAGAACTGGGGTTTTTTAAGTTCAATGAGCGGATTTAGTAGCGAGAACAGCACGGATTTTTGGCCTGCATACAGCCGCTGCATACTGATACGGGGACACATCCTAAGGTAGTCACTACAGGTTTTGCGGAGCTATAATGAGATAAATATTACTCAAGTAATCCGTTGCGCATTTTATAATAACAGTCGGGTGGTTAACCAGTGATAATTTATGTGACTTAGATCAATCTGACCTCTAGAACAGTGATAAAATCCAACTCTCCATGTGGGTCAATCCATTTCAAATGAGGCTGGACCAATGACACAATAGATAAAAGCTTACTTCGACCAGGTTTAGGATGTGGCTGCCAAGCTTGTCAGACAGATGATATTTTCTCCAAAAATGAGACAGCCCCAGGAGTGATTCAAGTTGTTCTCTCATTGGAGGAATTCTCCCTAGAAATTGATCAACCATTCCGCTTACAAAACATTACGAAACATTCTGCCTATTTGTTGTTGCTGCTTAGAAATCAGTTCAATGATATCTGGTTCATCTAATTTTTTGGCACCTTTACGAGGTTGCTGACATTTTTTAGTTTAGGCACAGTATCCCAAGGAGAAATGAATGCGGCCCTTCGTGTGTAATCAAAAGTTTCAACATCCCAGTTGGCCTAACCTGAGGTCCTGGTTTGATTTCTGTATCACCTGTGTTATTAGTCTTCCCACTTGATTCACTAAAATGTGAAACCCAGTGTGAATTTATTGCCTTATTTGTGTTGATCCTTCTAACAGCTGAGGCGGTTCACACATTTCAGTAGGCATTTAGCAACAGTCTACCTCAATAAAGCTGTATAACTTTTTTCGTCTTTCTATCACACTGTACCAGAAGACTCATGACGTCGCATAACCCTTCTGGTTTTCTAACAGTTGCCTCGCCTAAACATAAACGCCGTTCACCTAAACATAGCAATAAACATGTATCACTGCAAACACAGTCAGGATATTCTAGCCGGAATACTTCTTGGTATTTTCAACAGTACCATACATAGATGTCCGTAAATAATATCGTCCTACTGGCAATAGCATTACTGTTAGGCTAGCTCTTCAATCAACTTACGGGGCCAGATCTACGCTGGAGGCTTCTTTTGCATGTGTATCCTAGCTGGTGGTTGTACATAACTGAATCATATCTTAAATTGCTGCTGTAAGTCAGTTTGAGATGATTTCGCTAAAAATAAGAGCATCCTTGTTTCAGCTTCCAAATTAAAATCAGCGAGTGAGCACATGTTGTAGAGACACTATTGATTTGCCGGCCACATTTTTACTGATGAATCCGTAATACGACTGACATAAAAATTTATCAGTTAGAAATTAGTATTAGGCGTATTAACTATAATGCCCCTGTCGCTGGAAGCGTTTTATCCACTATGGTTCAAATGACCATCATTACGGGGTTGTACGGATTATTTTTTCAGTTGGATGGATTATTTGCGAGGGTGCTTCCTCCGAAAACTGGTTACACTGACCTGAACAAAAAGCCAGTCACAGAGGTATGTCAGTCCTCTAGTGACCGATGACAAATATTACCATATTCAATGCAAAGCCCTCCAGAATAACCGTACGTTGATACTCATTCACTGAAGAGCTCGCTAAAGCTGCAGTGTTACACAGCTTGCCGATCAAAACCATTACTAGTTAATCGTATGTAACCGTTATGATGTCCTGTCACCCGAGAGATTTATTGTTGTAAACCGAACCACACCAGAAATATACCACAGCTTCGAATCTAGTTGTAAATTTTGAGCAGACCAAATCCCATGTGCCGCTGCAGCTCATCTGCTCAGTCACAATACCTTGCTATTAGCATATGGTTTGCTTGTCAGCAGCTTGTCAAAAACTCTAACTAAATGAGAAAGTCATAATCCACTGTGAATGACTCTCCATTTGTATCACTCGAGTTACCGACTAATTACCAGCATGTGAATCTGCTAATCAGCAAGTTGACTGAATTCACTATGTTTCAATGTAGTGGAGAGTTGCGCTGATCGAAAGGTTATAGATTTAAGCTCACAGGACACTCAGTGACTTTTCGCTCGTGTCGATCAGCAAGACTGTAATTTACTCACCAAAGGTTTAGTGTGTAATACGAATATCAGATCAACTGAACCCGTCCTCATGTTCCTAGTGAACCGTTGAACCTTCAACAAGATTAAATAAGATACGAGTGGTTTAAACACGTGTAATTTTACAACTTTAGTTATTAAAAAGTGTGACTATGCACAGCAGATAATGTCTTGAAGCCGACCAGTCGAATGTGGTGAAGTGATTCCTGGTGTTTGCAGCTCCGGTGTGTTTAACTGGTCCACTCTTAGCATCGGGCTGGTGAGAAGAAAGCACCTCATGATGTGTTTTGTGTTTTTTGCTAAAGAAAAATATTCGTCGTTTTTACTTTGTTTGGAAAAGTTTGTATCCCGTAGTTTGTTTTAATCAACAGCAGCAACATGATGGTTCTGTTGCTATTATCACAGGTCATCACTTTCAGGCAGTTTTGGCTAACCGAGCAGATGTGATTATTTGGAAACGTTCAGTTTGTTGACAAAGGATTTTTGATCAGATCATGCTTAATAACCAGCAAAACAGCTAGAGTTCAACTCCTAGTTAAGTCAAGGCTACTAATCGGCGGTGGGTTTTATTGAAAGAACGAGTTCGTCCCTGGTACGCGAGCGCACGTCGAGACAAACCTGAGTGCAAATACTGTTTTCTAACTCGTAATCATCAAGGTATTCGACCGTTCAACAGGATTTAAAACAAAATAAACGAACAGATTCCAAAAATGCCCGAACATGCTCATTTAAACTACCGGTAGCGGCAAAAACGACAGCAATAATGAAAAAGTGACTGACATTGTCCAGGTTTTCCTCGGTTTGCTGCGTTCCACGTTAGTTGGTCCTGCTTTAGTGTTTCTCTGCCACTCTTAGTTTGCGTGGCATCGATCGGTTGGAACAACGGTTGCAGAGCCTGATTCGCATTTTCCTCATCATCAACGCGATAGACCGGTCTTGAGGTGAGCATTATGGAGGTCCGCGTGATGGTGGTGGTGGTGGCGGCGGTAGAGCTTGTTTTCCAGTCGACTGCATTTTTACTCACACTGGTTTTAGTGTCCATCATCTGTATTTCCTCGATCATTTTGTCAGGTCCTGTCCAGGCTGACTCATTCATACGCATATTTTGGGCTAGTTTCATCTCAGAAGATGGCTGTGAAAACAGGAAACAGTCAGTGTAGTTTGTGAATGAAGTGCCACTTCTTTAAAAAGAGCAAAATCAATCACGTATAACGAGCCGCTCAACAACCACTATATTCAGATAAGGGTTTTAATTAATCCTTCATACCAATAATCAATCTAATAAGGTTAGCTTGACTTATAATTGAAACTTCAGAAACTAAAATGTTTTTTTGAAAAAAATGTACGTGGCCAAATTTTAACAAGAGAAGAAGGCTTTTTACCGAGATGGGAGTAAACTTCCGTACAAACATCAATGTTATTGAACAAAGTGTGGACTGAGCACGAAATACTGTCAGATTTTGCGGCAGATTCAAGATCAAAGTCTCTCTAAAACAGTCGGAGAACAGGTGACTTACATGCTATTAACGTCCGTACCATGATAGCTTATAGATAATAAGAGATTGTCGCGTAGATTTCACATTTTCGAATGCATGTCATTTAACCCATTCCAAGAAGAAAAATTAAACCCGAGTTTTTTTCTGACTTGAGCTCATCAGTATTGCAAATATTCTTTGTACAGCCGGACGTGCTTTCATGAGGCAACCTTGTTGGTCACTGCGCTACAGACCTTACGTTTCGCACAACTACATTATCTTGCGAAAACGATCAGTCTTATTCATTTGCGTCTAATGCCAACATTGGTTGATTCAAAAGGAACCGTACCTTTCCGGCATTTTTATTCTTTTTCCCGTCTGAATTTTTTGATACCTTTATTTTATTCTTCCAGCTGTAATATTTGCCGTCCTGCTTTGCTGGTCCGCACTCACTCATGTAGAAGATTTCACCATCAGCAGAGATAAGACGATAACCTAATGGAAACACTCATGTATAACATACATTTGGGAGTGTGACTGTCATCAGACCACAGCTGAAACTTGTGTATAACGTTTCAGTATTGTCATTATATGAAAAGTGAACAACTGTGTGCACAGAAGCTAAGGTTTAGTAACTGCTTCGGCTTCACTGCCTACGTTTCAGTTCCACCATTCTGTCCGGAACAGTGCAAATATCCTCGATGCTGCTACTCCACCGGACCAAGTGCCTTGCGTGTGCAAACCAGCTGGTCTGCAGCTATCGATCAGGGAACGACCGACAAGTGGTAACTGAAGCGAGCAAGTACGTCGTGACTCAAAAGTCAAACGTTAATTGCAGCAAAACATGATATCCTTTTCTATTCATAGCAAATAAAGAGGTTAGTGTTACCACTGAAAATTGGTCTTGATGACCGTCGAAACTGTTGTGTTCAAGATAAGAATAATTTGACAACATTCACCAACATACAATCATTGCAGGTTATACGAGATTGGGCAACTGACCACTCTAGTTGAATTAACAACTTTTCAAACAGACGGTGTGGAAGAACTTGTGGATACAAATCACAAGTGTGTTATTCGTGGGACACTTACTGCAGTCAGTTGCAATTCCTTTGCCTAAATGAGAAGACAAACTATCCTGAGACAGACATTGACATACTTTCCAGAATTTTGTCAAAACATCATACCAAGACGTTTTGATGGAATCGCGCAACTCCGGATACTCCATTGCTGTATAAAAAGGAAGCGTATGGGCGGTAGCAAACAATTTAACCGCTGCCTACTTCTTTGAAGCTTCTTAAACCTACTGGCAGCTGCGGAGAATCGTGTATAGTGGTCTTTATTGCCGGCAGATAATATAGAATAAATAAGCTTTGACGCTTGTTTACCCAACTGCAAACCTTCTGATCCCGATTTGTTGAATACGTTTAGCCGAAATTAATCAGTTCTGTCCTATTTTGAAGAGTTTTTTTCATGCTTCTTTCTGTGGGGTTCGTTGCTGCGGTTGTTTCTACAGTGTACATGTGGCCGAATGGATAACTTAATTGGTAGTAGCTTGAGCTACTTCTAGCATGCCATTTTTTCTATCTTGCTGCGGAAGATCACTCTGTGCCGAACACCAGATTATGTTATATCGGCGCACACGAAGAGGTATTGTTACGCGTTTCACCATATCATGAGATAACCGTACACAAACACGAAGTAATCTGTGCCAGCCTTCTATGAAACCGTCTACGGCCAACAGCAGCAACGGGCCTACGGAGGGGGCAATATATTTGGAACGGCGATTTTCAACAGATGTAGTTACTAAAGGCAACACTACACAAGCTGTCCTAACATTTAACAAACTTCCGTAAACACTGACCTCTCTTTCTCTTACTTACACGATGTTCATCAAATAACTGCATTCGGAGTTCGCTGGTTTTTGTTAAATTCACAGATTATGTATTACATTATGCTAGTGGAGCATCGTAATCATAGACGAAATTATTCGTTCGTTTTGTCGACCTCCCCGAACACATATAGCTAGTTGACACTGATTCGTATGTCGACCGATGAGCCGCGATAACCAGTCTTTGCTTTTCCGGTAACCAACGATGCCTATATTTTGTGAAGGACGATTCAACACTTCCGGTGATTATGTGAATGTGAGGATGAAATTATACAAATAAATTTTATTGCACACTTGCTTGTATTGTACAACAGGTCAGCCAGTACAGATAAATGGCTGAGTTAATTAAAATTGAAGGAACGTGTAGATAAGAAAGATGTTTTCTCACAAGTAATGGACACCTTAGCTTGCAAAATACTTACGTTGTTTTTTGTCAACAGGTCGAACAATTTTCTAAATACCCGGTCTATCTACGTAAACAAATATGAATGTGAAATACAGCCATCTCTACGTTTTTCGTAGGATCCCGAAATAGCCGTACCGATTTCAGTAGAAAAATCAATGAAGAGGGTGAAATAATTATAAAATACTTCAAAGAGGCAACTTCAGGTGTGCGAGTTCATAAATGTTAGTTAAACGCGTACGGTGTAGCCCTCTCTTAAAAAGGACTGTATGGAAAGTTCGTGCTACAGTCAGGAAGCATTTACAAACGACGGATCGCAGAGTTTGTGGTGCTAACATATTTCATACCATATATCGCCCTAAAACGAATCAGTGTCTACGGCTCGTTGAAGCTTCTGTTATTCACTCAACAAACCCGATGATCTACGTCCGAAATCAAATGGTTTTATACTGGTCTGTCTGCTGGGAGTTTTATCTCATTCTCAAAAGCACTCGGGGTTCCTTAACAATTTCATTTTTCGATCATGTGCTCCTCTAACAGTTTTGGTTTTCAATCAAGTTCAAAAGTGCTTATTGCTATTTTTTCCTCTTCTCACTTAACCACCCATAAAAATAGGACATCGTGACGTAACGTTTCTTGTCAGCTTAATGTTGCGTCATTTGAGTGTTTGTTTCCGATTCACGCTAATTCTGACCCTGCTTATCACACCTGCGTTATTCGCCATTGTTGTCAAGCCTATTCACTATTGACGGAACACATTTTATTGTTAAATTATTTAGCAAGAATTTCACAACCACACTATTGATTCACAGGTATTTTGATAAGAAAGTGATCTGGCACTAATTGATTTTGAAATGTCTCTTCCTTTGGTAAATCCTTAATGTGTATCTGAGGTTAAAATAATGGCCGTGTCTTACCGTTATATAGGACTGAACAGTCGGGAGGTGATGGTGCGTGTGGTGAAGCATTAACCTGTTTAAAAATGAGGTTTTCAACTTTCAACCTCATTGGCAAACAGAACTTATTGTAATTGATTTTTACAATGAAAGCTGTTGTTTCTTTTTCGCCCAGTGTTATTTCCTCACTTCTGGATTTAGATAAGAATCTACCGTGACGTAGCTAGCGGCTATAGCTGTTCTTTTGTAATGAAACGTTGAGGATTTCTCCCAAGATAGTGCCGGTAAGATGACTAGCCATCATGATTTCTTAAACTACATTTTATTCACTAGTAAAAATGTGGCATTTGTGGTTTTTTTGAGTGGTTAGAACAGAGCGATTCTGTTTATTCTGCTTTCGAAAGCATCAGGCGAACTGAACACTATTCACAATAGGTTGTTGTTGGGAGTTCAAATATGACTGATCGATCATACTTAGTGTGAAGCTAATGGCGCTGTGGTTAACACATTGATCTCATAAACATGGAGGTCGGATTGCAGATTGCGATCCGAATAGGAATATACATTAACAGTTATTCCTAATAGAAGCAAAGCTCCAGATTGTTGCCTCTTTTCAAAGTGGATTGGCTGAAAGACCTGTCTGAATACAAAGGCTGCGATCAGATGTGAGTGTTCTTCGATTTAGAAGAAAACTATTGACAATAACATAAATGTATCGTTATTGATAAAATAAACAATACGAGCAATGGTACACCATAATACATAAGTAAGTATGTTAAGAATCAACTTATTATTTTCCAGTTTCACTACGTAGTGGATCAAAGTATTATTATCAGGCTCAGAATAAGAAATTCGGAAAGACCTAATGATTGAACTTTCACTGGAAACGTCCTGAGACGAACAGAATCATGCAATTTGTATTTATCATACTGGAATACGAATTCACAAAGTCACCACGATGTTGTAAAGCTCACGGGCTTTAAGTGATCAGTAGTAACAGCGTGTCTGAAGTTATAAGATTAAAATGTGCTTGGTCCAAAAGTGAAACAAGAACCAGACGAAAGAAGGAAGATGTAACAGTGTTGTTATTCGAGAAATCTTGTTGTTACATTTCAAAATGATTTTATGCCTGTCAAACAGTAGACTATTCTTTAATCCACGAATTAAACAGGCCCTCATCACATACATAGATAAGTGTGACAGAACCTATGAGAATGTTTCCGGCCGGTGTATACATGTGATTAAGTGTCATAGGTTGCCTAGTTGTCGGGTAAGTAAACCCACTTTTATGCGATATAACAATGTGATTTAAGATTTGGATAAGACTCTCCAAACGTATCAAGTTAGATCCTTGCAGCAAAATAATTTAGGCCGACTAGTCGCCCAGCTTTGTGTTAATTTCAAATTAATTCACTTTTCAAAAAAACACTACTTAAGTGAGTGATGCCCCAAAAATTAAACCCAAAACAACACCGCATACAAAGAGCTTTCACTCTTGTTAAATAAAAACAGTTGCTTCGATCTTACTACAACCAATTACTCGCATATATATGTATATATTCTTCCAGTAGTTTGGTGTTTGAACTCTGACCATGTTTTCTTGAGACAGTCACTACTCGATAGGCCGCAAATAATGCAGGACAGAAATATCACATGCGAACTCTCAGCCTTCTTTATCCGTGAGTAATGCGCAGATTGTCCAATTTCACCCAGATAGAACGACGTGTTCTATCTACCCTGACAGATGACCTCGCAATTACTGTATTGCCTTCTTTCGGTAGGAGCTGGATTACTCGTCAGTAAGAATACAAAAATCTGCGAATGGTTATGGCCAACCTTCAAGCTGTATTAATCAAACTTCTACATTACTGATCGCTTATGGATGAGCTCTTCAAAATGAAAGAAGAGAAATTTGGTGAAATAAGTGTTTTAATCCAAAAAATCGTCATAGTTGCTAAGCGGAAAATATAATATGACGGATTGTCACTGCCTTGGGAAGCATCTTCACTAACAGAACCTCTCAAGTTTTGAGCGACAAAAAGCAGGGATTTTGAATTCACCACATATTGGTCATTTTGTCAAAGTCCTGAAAGCTGGTGTCAAGTCGGTTTTTTCTACATGGTTTTGATGACACCGGATTATTTCAGTGACATCTTTGTCAAGAGAACTTCTTTTGGATTTGTTGGGCCTCGTTTTGGTAAGCTTGTTATTCCTTGTTTGGTTGAGGTGCGTTTGGTTCGGTTTTAGAAATTCGATTCCAAATTTACCTTCATTTGTCTTTTGCTCTGTCCTGCGATTATTCATAATGAATTTTGCATTGTCATTGTTTGGTCACGGTAACTTTCTTGCGTGGTATTGTTTAACACGTTCTCACCTTCATTTGTGCTCAATCGTTTTAATGAATCAGTTTCCCGTTGTCCGATTACCGTTCGCAAACTTGTTTTTCTGTACTCCGTTTTGAAAGACATCGAGTGGATCATTTAGACAACCGCTTACCTCACATTCGAAGTGAGAGAACACAGTTTGTAAATTTGTCAATAATGCCCTATAAACTTCTATCATTTTGATCGTCTTTTCTGACATCTTTTCCGAATCGGGAGATAGTCCCATTAAGTAGGTCACCTGAATAACACTTATCGGACTTGTGGATTACGCGTTACTGAGTGAATTACCCTAAATCACCAGGTGCGGATTAGGATCTTCATTGATCATCTGTTAAATTTATTGCTACAGAAAATTCGGTAAAATTATATCGTAATAGAAAGTATAACAAAACACATTGACAAAACACGCTTATTAACTTTGAAATTGATTTAGTTTACGTAACCATTTTTCAAAATTCATTAGGTTTTCGGCAAAAATTAACACGAATTCAGAAGTGGGTTGCTTCTTTGTATAGCCCATTTCGTTGAAGTGGCCAGATATGTTATTTTCTGAGCGATGTGATCAATTTTGAAAAAAAATACGCGGAAACATTTATAACCGTCGGCATTGTTGTCTTCAAAAGGCCTAAGGAGACCACTTATGAAATAATGAAGTGACGTTTGCCATTTCACCGTATTCTTACTTAGATATGTTTTTCCACCAGTTCACAGAAGGTCAAAGGAATCCAGAGAGTGAAACAATTTTTGCACAATCACGTTGCTCCAAACTTGTGCGTATGTGTCAGGTGCGTTCGTGCGTTACGTTGCAGACTACATTTTGCCGTCTGAAGGGCATATAAATCACTCTGTATGTGAACCAATTTGTTGCAATCTGTGGTTTCGAGAAAATTCTTCAGGCAAGTTGATTGGAATGATTTATTGGTCGGTGGGCGTACTTTCACTTCTGATGGAGCTGGTCTTCCGTTCTTTACATGCATTAATTATCAGCTGACGCAGGACATATAGAAGGGCACTGTCGCAACCAGGAACCAATTTAAAAAATTGAGATGTTTTGGACTATGCTTATCAAAACCAAAATTACCACGAATTTCAAACTGAACGCCACCGATACTTGATCGCAGCCTTCGCATTCAGATAAACCTTTCCATTAACCCACTTCGAAAGAAAGCGCTGAACTCGAGGTCAACTTGGGGCTCATCAGTAATGCATATCCTCGTCCGAGCCGGAACTTGTAATCTGACCCTCGTGACTGTGAGACCAACGTATTAACCACAATACCAGCAGCTTCAAACTAGACGTGACTTAACCGTCATGTCTGAACACGTAAACAAAATCTTGTGTGAATGGTGTTCAATTCACCCGATCGTTTGGAGAATAGAGTAAACAGAACCACTCTGATCACCCCAGATATTAGTCCGCCGATGCGAAACTTTTGAGTTCGGTCGAAGTTACGGTCTTCATCGAACCAAATTAGCAATGTTTACTGTAAGTACTGGGTTTCGCTGTTCGCTGTCCTCGCATTTACATGAGCTCCGAATTGTCACGACAAAAAATTCCAACTTCTAATCTTTCTGGGCCGGGTTAATTTCTTGTTTCTACTTGCCAATTCGAAACAGTCTGAACGAGCCTCAGGTAAAGGTTAAAAGAGTAAAATTGCCAAAGTGGTCTACACAGATGTTTGGCCACAGCCAAGAGATATTAAAACATAAACGATACACGGTCAAACCTCAATAAAACTACTTGCATACCTTTCGCGTAAAACATGGAAACACCCTAATGAAAAATGTTCTGCAAAACGGTCTACCATATAGAGCGGAGAAGAATTCGCGTTGGTAATGTCACTTACCTACACAACACCATTGTCCATCTACGCAACGAGTAATGCGTTGAAAGGTGAGTGTACCTAATGCACACTAGTGGGTTGGAATGTAACCTCAACAATTTCGATAATCCATTTTTGAAAATTATTCGGACCCAATGAGCAACCCTTAGTTGTGTCTACAACTGTAAATTGAAGCCGAAAAACTCACTCCACTACGAGTTGAGTGAAGCGTATTATGAAATACGACACGAAATTTTAATCTTTCAACAAATATTCTGAACTGGTTTAGTCTTTAGTATGTTATATACTGCAGTCCAATAAGCCTTCACACTGTTTGTTCGGTTTAACAATATGGCTTAGAATAAATGTGTACACCAGATTTCTCTTAGTTATCCACAGAACCAACCCATTTAGTTACAACAGCTAGTCAACTTGTGTTCTCGTCAACAGTGAGACGTTTCAAAAACGATTTTGTGATCAATTAAATTTGCCGCACATTTTAGACCGGTGAGCCTATGAGTATATGACATCTGTAAAATCATCCTAATGCCAAGAGCAAATGAGTTTGGAATTTAGATGATGAGGAAGTTTCAGTTGGTAAACATTTCTACAGGTTTTTAACATATACTTACTTTGATTTCGCATAAATTTGAAACCGTTGAACATTGCCACCTGTAATTGTGTCACAATGCTTTTATGTCCAAAAACTGCCACCGATTTTGAAAGTTTCTTATACGAAAAAAAATGGAACAAACTTGATTGGGAGTGTAGTGCTTATTCGTTCCGATTTGGTAGAAGTCATATCATAAACAGAAACCTAAGTTTGTGCTCCACTCGAGTATCAACGAGAAACAAATAGAACAACATCGTATCAGGGTGATATTAGAACTTCTCCAAATCAGGAGTAGATCGGCAGATGGGAGAGAGCTCGTGATATTTGGAGAGTTATTCATAAAATCATTTCGTCCATCTTGGGGTCGAACATGAATTAGATATACAAAAGGCATCTTCAAAAGTTAATCAATCAGTCATGAAACGCGATTTGCTATTTATAGCTCTTTTAGACATCTGGACATACCTTGGGGCGTATTGTGTTGGCTACTGGGTTTTTGTCATAATTTCGTTTCTTCGAATTACAAAGAACCACTTTCAAAAGGTAAAAGTGGCCATTGATGTTAGCTTGATAGAAAAGTATTTTATATTATTCAACTCTTATTTTCATCATTTCTCCTAAAGATATCCGGATGGTCCTTTGGGTTTTGTTGCTTACAATTAGGTGTCCTGATGTCATTCTGATAGTTTTGTGACTGATACATTTAAAATAGCACAATATATGCTGATTTATATTCTCAAATCAGGATTTATCATGTTTTTGAATTAACACAGTTTGTGCTGTTGCTCGTAAGTTATTCACGGGTTCAACTTGAGACTGTATAATATGTTATTTACGAAAAAGTAATAAGTGGTCTTATGATGACCTAGCGTCATTACAAGCTCATTAATTAGCCTTAGAAACTGAACATCGTCTACATCAATTTGAATAGGTCTACTATTCGTTTCTTTTATGTCATTCATGATATTACCATGCAGATTATATGTTAAAATACGGCACTATATAAGCGACGACTTTGATAAAGCCCCGTAGCAAATTATGAAAGGTTTACGTGGTTATTCTATTGTTATTGCTTAAGTCTACATTTTTTTAACGGTATACCGAAAGGATATCCAAAACTGATTAGAAACAGTCGAGCTTTAGTGATTTCGGTATCGTGCTAACCGATTTATACCGAAACATTTGTCATCTAACGATCGGGGATATGCACGTCAACTAAGAAAATATGAGGGAACATCCATACCGGACATGACAACGGCTGGATAAATGAGTTTTAAAGTCAGGGCGCAAAAACCACACCAGCGTGTCAAGTGCACTGAAATATAAATGGATTATAAGTTCACGAACAAGGCATGGTTTTATCAGTAAATGCATTGATGTAGATTGATTTTGTGCGCGACGGTACCAATTAAGAATTTACACACGATCAGCATGTTCATTTAAAGTAGTGCTGTAAAAATGGGCCGACATCTTGTAGTACAGTTGAGCACAGCTAGCTTGATTGCTTTTTTAAGTGAACATCGTCAGGTTCCTGCAAAACTCGTACATATGAGTAGATTGCGTGGTTTCGCATGGAGTACGGCGCAGACCCTGAGTTTATAAAATGGAACTGTGATAAAGTTTCCGACATTGATATCCGAACATTCTGCCCGATGTTCACTAATGGATTCCGAAAACGTCGCGCTATTCCAGATTCCAGAAAAAATATAATTCGCCGAAACCAAAATTGTCAAAAGAACACAAACACCCCCGCAACTTCGGATCCAGTTATCAGGACTGTCGGCTTTGTATCGGGAGGATGGTTTGTTTCACACAGTAAAGCAAAGATTTTGTTTAGTTTAACAATCCAAGTTCCCTTTGGTTTAGCTTTCGCGTTTACGTTCTTGTCATTCTCAGAGTATCGAAAAAATTCAGTCCTTTCCGTTCTCTAACTAACTGATTCATAGTATTTCTGCAGCCGACACTCCCGATTACGCAAGCTGGTTCAATCAGTTTTCCCCGTGTTCGATGGATATAACATGGATCAGTGCTGCATTACTGACTACATGAACGTAATCGGTAACCAGGGTGACCTTTCAACACCACAAGTACTACAAGAAATAAAGAACAAGCTTTTCCTTATTTCAGGCTACCCAAAAATTATCACATCGTTCCTCCAACATACAAGAAAATCAACTCAAAATATCACGTGACTGCAAACATTCTTCAGGGCGCAATTTTCTGGGTTTTCAAATCCATATGTGAATGGCTTCTCAATATACTATTGTGTTCTTGTCTATGCCAGCCATTGATCGTATCACGCTTTTCAATTTCAAGTACAATTGATATTGATTTCAACAAGACAGACTAGCAAGACCGATGGGACGGCTTGTAAACCATGAGCTTACTCTGTACCCACTGAACGTTCTAAGCATAGTCCGACTTCTGGTAGGTCTTATAAGCTTGCAGTTGTTCTGTTTAATCAGGTTCGGTGTTCATGATATAAAACCTAGAGGCTAATATTTTCTCACATACCAATTATTTTCAGACTGTTACTTTTTGCGGATTTTTGGTTCACTTTTTAACGTCACTGGCTTAAAATAATCACCAAGTCCCCTTCATAGGTTCTGCTTTACCCAGTGAAGTCTAATAATCTTTAGTTGTAGTCGTCATCATCATAATCATTATCATCGTCGTAGACAGCAATACATCAGTGGTTCACGCTGATGCTTTACTGTCACATCACCACGAAGGCGAAAAAGGCAAACCCTGCACAGAAATAGAGGAGGGAAAAAAGAGACGAGAAGAGGCCAAACTACTGAAAATATAACCACGTCTATACTCATATATTCACCATCCAAGTGCACACAACTTGCAAACAAACAACCAAGAGATAGCCATAAGTAACTTACAGTTTTAGGGAAAATTCTTTATCGTTTTAAGCAGGCCACGCACGCATGATTCTTTCTCGAGTCGATTCACTTTTTATGTTCGCACTGTTTTTAGCTATTCTAAAGCCTGTGATAATATTCTCGACAACATTACACTCCCCATAAGGTGTTTACCAAATAGGTGTCACATAATAGCATCTTACTGATAAACACTGTTTCACACCGAGCCTCAGTTTTTTCGTGCAAGCTACCACTAAAGCAAAAATTAAAGTGAGCAAAAATGTCAGAAGTAAACCATTGGTTGACAGTTGCCTACTTATGGACTTTTCTTTCCACCATATTTATGCAAAATGTTTATCGTATAACCATTTTGTCAACTAAGTGAATATCTGTTTGACAACGTGATGGATAAGGATGTGCTGATTGTTGTTATTTGTTTAACTATATGGGACACTGGACTGCTCGGTTTGTGCTCGTCCTATGAAGGTTACCGTTTAGGACACAAATAAAGGGAGGTATTCAAGCAATACAACTGACCGAGAGGAAAACTTCTGCGACTGCTGCGATCAAGTGTGAGTGGTGTTCAGTTTTGGAGTAGCCTAACTACCCGAACCTTCACTACTGATTTTTTTTGTCATTGGCTGAAATAATCTGCCAAATCCTTTTCTACCGTTAAGGCTAGCACAGACGGCGTGCAGTAACTTGGTCTCATTGGCTGGCCGAGGAAAGGTACGAAAACATTCTTGGGATTCACATCTGTTAGACGGAGATAGAATGTATTTTACTGGTAGGTTTTCGTTGAAGAGCTCCAATGAGAGCGAACTCGGCTATAACGGATTGTCAGTTAGAAACAAGTCAACCCTGTTGAAGGTTGCCCATGCAGTCTAAATACCGAGGCAGACTATGCATACTGAAATGTTAAAATGTGAACCCAAGAATGTCTCGGGCAACATCATTAATGATTGTACTTCGACTGAAGAAGCTGAACAACTAACAAATGCACATCGTTTCCAGAATTCATTCATTTACCTGCGTCCTCATCCACTTGAAGTAAAAACTGTACTGACAAACATGGTTCCGTTTGACATTGGTTTTAACCGTCATATGCACTCGTCTAGCCTGTCAAATACCTATCAGTATATCCTTGAGTGACTCGCTATATAACTTCTGTGTAATCCCTTTTAATTCAAAATGGCCCTTAGCACACAGATGTGTGCAAGACAATGGTTTTTATCAACAATTCAAGAGAAAACTTCACTGGTATTCTGTATTTTCTGTCTGGTTTCCTTTATATACAACCCACAGTTATGAGTCCAAATTTTGTCTCGTCACTGGTGTTTACTTTTCTAGGCTCTACCCCATCACAACGCTGGACAGATGGACTCTGGCAACGGCGCACAATCCAGCGATTGGGAAATGTTTAAAACAAGTCCTTCGGCATTACCGTGACCCCTTTTCTATAACCTCTTTAATTTCGATGAGAAATTAAAAAGAGAGTAGAAAAGAAAAAAGCTGAGAAAATATTATATTGTGCAGTCCAAAGGAGGACTGCGCTTTTGACATGCGGATCGGATGTTACCCAGGTTTTTGTGTTGGAACTCACACGATTGTTTGTCTCAAAACTTACTATCTGGTTTCGGCAGCCGGCTTCATTTGACGAATGGCCTGTGCACTGTTAGAAGTTAACACGCTTTTTTTCCTGGATGACCCAGCCTCAACGATTTGTTGGTGGTACCGAGCCTCTGTGCTTGATGTGCATATGAAGTGTGAGGCTGCATTTACGCGCCCAATCTGCAGGTGGAGTTTCCTCACTGTTATACGGTCAGACCGGCCACGATAAGTGATTATGAGGTTGACTGAAATAATTATGATAAATTTCTAGAATAAGAGTTTTTCACTCAAAAAGACCTCCTGTTGTAGGGTGGGAGTGAATGTACACTGTTTCGTCAAACAGTGCATAAAATTGTGATGTTTCGCCGGTTTATGTCTTTTGGTGATCGTAAAGTTAGTTATTTGTTTGCCTTCAGTGTTACATTTGTTTATTTTGAAATCTTTCAAATACAATTTTTCATACGGTCAGTGTGGAGCTAGCTTTGATCACCATGATCTCAGAGTCAAGTTGAATCTGCATAACGCAGTAGGAAGAAAGTCGGTGATCTGGGCCATAACTAGATCAAATAGTTATCACACGGAAGTTGGAAACCGCTGGTTTTAAGTCTCCTGGGGGTAGAAAAGTTTACGACCAAATGACGAAAGTAAACAGTGTAACAAGTGTTGGATAACCCCCCCCTTCGGGCTATTCAACCGGATTTACCCATCCAACTGTTGAATGCAACCGTTTTGCTTATGAAATGTGATAAGATAAATATATGCTTAACGGTCAAAGTTCGTCGAAAACACACTACCAGTTCCGCGGTTGTTACCGGTCGTGTGCTTTCGGCGAATTTTAAAAATTGAGCACCTTCGATTCATCATAATATATTTTGTAAAATTATGCTAATATCTAGAGGCTTGAGGTTGACTGAGTTTTTGCACAATTCCGGTAGTTTTCTAACATCGACAATGATCTAGGAACTCCACTAAGCCTGAGATAAACGACAAAATTACCCTGTAGATGAGTTAGAATGTATAACGATTTTGACTGTTTATTTGGCTTACCACTGCCAACATCCGTTAACGAATAAAATCCCATAATCCCTTGATTACCCTGATATCAAGGTTCTCACGCTTCCTTCCTCAGAAAGATCTTTTCCGGTTTGGAGTGTATGCTATCGTTTAAACTAAAGACGCGTTAGGAGGTAACGTTCACAAAACCTTTACTGGGCTACCCGACGGTATCCCTCAAATGGTTACATAAGGTAGATTTCGTTGACTTGGACTACTATGAATGTAGAACCGCTGAATTTTGTCAAACGTATTAATAAAAACGGTTAGCCTGCCTTTCCTATAGGAAACACGTAAGCGTTGAGCAGTTTTTCGTTACATGCTATTTTCTGTCTTCCCTAAACTATTTTTTACATGAACACTCAAATTCTAACATCTTCAGTCAAACAGTTAATGTTTATATCCACCTGGTTTCATACCAGCTCGAATACTAAGTGTGGATTCAGACTTACATGTATTGACTTAAATGGGAGTAACTAGCAAGCTATAGAAAATTTGGATGTATACTCGTCAGACAGATAAACAGGGTATCCAGTCATTGTAAAATTACTTGGATCTTACAAAATTGTATGGGAAAGTTAACAGGTGTTTGTGTCAACTATGAACCGTGAGTGTGGGTCACCAAACGGATACAGATCTACAGAGTTATTGCAATGCATCAAGTGGGCTACTCTTGACCCAACTGAACTAGACATATTATTCCAAAAAGAACAACCGTTTTGGAGGTGATAAGTGAGTTGAAAAACATGTTTCGTGTGATCCGTTCTCCTGTGTATATAAAAATGCATATGATTATGTTCTACGTATATATGGCAGACGACTGTGAGCTCCTTGCAGTGAATTTCTTTCGTTTAAATGAATCAGATTGCCCGTGTAACCTAGGAGTGTCTGAGGAAGTCAGCCATAATGCACAAGACGTGACATACTGTCAACGCGTTTCACGAGAAATTCGTTGTCCACAAGCAGTTATCACACTTCGTTCTTTCACAGTCTACCTCAGTCTTTCTTTTCTGTTCTTCCATCGCCATTCGCAGCTAGTCAGGAGTGAAGTAACGAATAGGCGAGTCTAACAGCCCTAACCCGTGTTTTAAAATGCTTGTTCAATTACAACCTGCGCCTCTTTCAACCAAAATACGCCACCGCTGAATGAAAATAACTTAAGGTTTCAACCCTTACTCCCTTGAACGTCCCCATCTACTTCTGGAAACACGTTTTCTCTGCACCTTCCTGAGAGCGTTACAGAATTGGTGTATGGTATTATATTGGTATTACATGGTGTCGGTATTACATTAGGCAACAAGCAAAAGCCTGGCTATTGGAATAAAGCCAAGTGAATGAGACTAGCAGATTCATTTACAGAATGCAGGCTGCGAGATGACAAACAAACCTCAATATATATGAACATGCTGTAACAGGTTGCCTTCCGTAGAACTTAGTGGCTGAACTTAGTGGAATTTGAAGTTAATTCATCTACCGTCCGTAGAACCTGTTGCGATTCTGGATGACTGGAACGTGTACAATCTAAAGTCATTGAAATTATATGGTTCGAAATCGGTGTGAGCGCCATCCTATCATACTTTATGTAACCATTACTGTATAGAGTTTAAAAACATTGAGTAGTACAATGTAATTAGAACAGACCAGTGTCGTAGTATAAAACTTACTTTAACCTACCCCTTTCTGTGCAAAGGTTGTCTCATTTTTCACTCTCATCAAACGGCATGTATACCAATATATGCATGAAAACTCTAGCAAACAGTTGCAATTCGACGAAACACTTGAATATTGAAGTGGGTCAACATCATAGTTTGATTTGTCGTTAATTAATAAGTTCCTGACTAACCCTAGAGGAAAGTGTTGGAATATTCACTGTGTGAGTTGTGATTTCTACTTCCGAGTTTCAAATCATTTTTAGTGTTAACTTATGACCATAACCTGAGGATTACAAATTCTGCTGAGGACATATTCTTCTCTGTTCCCTATTGGTAGATTACATTGACCGAGCTTATGAAATCGGAGACTCCATTAAACAATTGCCGGATTCCTTAGGAAGTATCTGCAAAATCTCCGGATCAAGAATTTGCGAAGATTTTAGGTGTACGCTCAACCAAAAAGATAGCTCACTCTGCCAAGCTTCTCTTTCGTTCACTGAGAATCACCGAGGATGAACAGTTCACCATTCCACGTTTCTTCACTTCATCAGACACCATGACACTTTGCTGAGTACATACCTCTTGATGCTTGTCCGATGTTAGAGACTGTAGCTGCGACGGTATAAACCCAGTGTCATGGGGCAGGTTCAAAATCCACAGCCAGTGTGGCAGACAGACTTGAGTGAAACCAAGTGGATAGGAAAGTTTTAGGCAGCGTCTCGGGCTATGGTTATCGGTGATTTCGACCTTTAGCGCCCTGTTCGGGTTCATTATGCAAGCAAAGGCCATTTAGGACATGAGCGTTTGATTGTGCCGGGTTCCGTAAAGGCATATAACTAATTCCACTGAAAACAGGCAAGGCGATCAGTCTGAAAAATATCCCTTCCCACCAGTAAAACGAGGCAGGCTGCATATGACATTTTTTCAATTTGGAACATTAGGTGCACCAGCCGCGATACGCTTGCCAGATCATAGTGAGTCGGTCTAGGTGGTTGTTTCAAGTCAGTAGCTTTTAAGTCAAGTAGATTGGCAAATGAATCCTGCGAGCTCCAGTAGTTTGAATGAAGTATTGATAGATAGCAAAATCCAACCTCTCCGAGGCAGATACGTTGCACGCAATAGTGTCTTTTCATATGCTTTTCTTAATTAATGAAGCTTAATGAGACGGTTACTGGCAGGAACGCTTACCTTCATCATGATGTATGCGGAAGAAGCCAACACTTGCCTTGTGATTGCTTTGCTCGAATGTCATTGTTGGCTCAAAATCAGCTACTGCATGAACAGCAACCCACCATGTTTGTTAGAGTTCAATGGAGTTTTATCGGTCAGACATCATCATGACGAGAGCAACGAACAAAATGTTATTTATGAGGGGCAGTCACTTGTCTTGCAGCAGACTTAGTGAGTTTAGAAAATTGACGGGCGGTTTTGATATGCGCGCAGTCTCTACCTTCAACCGGCTTGATGAAATGAAACAAACTTTCAATATCTCACGACAAAAACATACTAACGTCTGGCTTTCATCAGTGTCAACAAGAAATCTAAACTTGGTCTATCCCTCTTAAAGTAAAAATCCAAACAATTAATAAACATTGGAATATTGTATGCAAAACAGAAACAGTTATCCCTTTAAAAAGATATCCGAAAAACTGAGGGAAACAGACCGACAAAATTATAATTCCGTATGACACAAGTTTTCAGAAACAGTATTTGGAAAGGGTTTTGTCTATTGCTTTTGAAAACATCCATACGCTGCTTTGGTATGTGTTCAGAATGGGAACCGGATTGGGTTAGTTTGAAACTATGGCATGATCAACTGGGAGAACACTTTAATCCATCTACTGAAGTGCGCATGTTCTATATTTGCTGCGCAGTCGTACACCAAAAGTATCAACGGTGTACAAGGTTGAGTTAGAAACCGGTAAGTTCAGTAAATTAAATTCAAACAAAAAAACAGATACTTGATTTTGGAAGTGTTTTTGGCGATATCCGGATGCTAACAGAGTATTTCGTTGATATGTGACATGATAAGCAATGATGAGAAATTGCTTACCATGCTGAGTTTTTGAATTTGAATTATGTACCGCATGTAGCGTAACCAGTACACTCGGATTACAGCTCTGAATGTAAGTAAACCCAACAATAAATCTGCATCAGTAGATATGTTGACGGTGTACTTGACTCATTTCCTACTATGTATTACGTCAAAACAATCTCTGTAAACCTCGGCTGTATGGAATAAACTTTTTACTTTAAGAACATTAATTTTTGCCACTGAATCAGCCGCCACCTGAGGCACTTTGCATAACACAACGTCCCTAACTTTGATCGTGACTAAAATAGAACAGCAATGAAATAGTTGTCAATGTTTAAACGTTACTTGAACGTTTGACTTCTTACTGTAAAGAACGCATGGTTATGTTATTCCATTGACTTTACACCTGTCACATTTAGACCAAGTTGATGACCATTTTTGAAGACTGACGTCCTAGGAACAGCACATCGGTATAGCCGCAGTCATCTGGCAGCATCTTTTAGGCTGAAATTATTGTGCGTAATTAAAAGAACCCAACCTATCTTAATACACTCACATCTACACTTATGGCTAAGAAGAACTACACTTGCATGATTGATTATCTACCCGAAACTCAGGGCAATTCATTTCCAGACAAACTCAAGCTGCACATCTACCCCCTATTATCAGTTCCTATTGGCAACAGTCCCTTCCAAAGAGATTCCTAGACAGTATATCCCGGGAATGATTCATCTTTGGTCTAATTCCTCCCCAGACAGATAAATGCGATATAATTAAATCTTACAGACATGTTCTGCAAATTACACAAAGGTGAATGATGGCAAAGAATAAGCTCACAAGCAACCTAGCGAAGGAACATTTCGTGAAGATATCGCTCTGATGTGCACTTGCATTCATATCAGTTTCGTAAACAAGTGGATAATAGTCCATCGAAAGTTCTTCTGAGACATGATGACAAACTTGAGGATATGTTTTTCAGAGGACCGGGTGGAAGGTGAAAACCACTAGTCTGACGGAAGCCACACGGATCTCAGAGTAGATGACTTAAGAAGATAATTTATCTTCTACACTCTTTATTCATCATCTCGTTCAATTAGTTCCTACTCAAAGTTTTGATCCTATTTGGTATCTGTCCGCAACAACTGTCACTTTCTGGACACATGACCTCGAAATAACTTTACTGAGATCATTCGACCATTGGATACGACGATTATCGCCGATCAGCCTCGCACTACTAATATATACCACTTCAAATTCGTTGAACGTGTTTTCATAGATGGTAAATACCCATATAATGTGCACGATTCTTTCTAACTCAAGTTTTGAGCAATGTCGTTTGAACCGTTTTTTTGTTCTACATCGGTGTTGCGCATCCTTTCAGAACTGATTCGAAGTACAGGAACGATTACGGGTCAAAGACAACTTTGGTAACGTGTATGGGTATCAAATATTCAAATGGAAAAAAAGCTGAAGCTACACAGCAACCCCGAGATAAAAAATATCCAGAGGCAACAAGAATTATATTACAACTGTTGACGAACCTGTCAGTGAAAAACAGAGTCTCGACGTGGACCAAATCCCACCCAACAAGAACCAGAAAGGTTTGTTTAGAGAAGAACAGAATACAAAATGTTTGCACCAAACAAACAGATATTCAGCCACATCTGTGGTGAGAATACTGGCGTTGTGGTCAACAAGTGCTCACGGGCACGGCAGCCGCAGCATAAACTCCGTTTCGGTTTGGCTTTCACATTACTAACCAACTCTAGCAAGAGTGAAACTGTGTTCCAGCTCTCCACCTCGACCTGGGCTAGCCGGAATGAATGTACGAACTCTGAAGCTATGAGCAGTTGAGGTGGTATTCATTGAGAAACAGACTAAACACAAAAGCTCAGAAAGAACATTGAATGAAGGGAAAAATTCAACCGAAATGAGAAGTTCTGCTAAAATACATTCTACTGAACTGAACAAGGCGAATCTACATATTCTCCAATAAAGAGGATTGGGTAGAAAATAACTAATCACTGCAGGTTGCTGTCAAAAGTTTATAAGTGACGTAATGGTAAGGACATATGTGGAGCTACTAAGGTTACATCTGATAAAAACTAGCAAAATATGAAGGCTAATAGGGTTAAAACTGGTCTGGAAGGGGAGGAAATGAAAATCAGCAAAACTGGACGACAAACTCTCGAAGCGACAAAGAAAATCGGAGAAACTCGACAAAGAGGTAAACCGCCGCCGAGTGAAAAAAGAAATATTGAAGAAATCACCGGGGTAGCGAACAAAAGAAATTCGAGGTGGTCACAAAAATTCGACGACTTCACAAGCTGTCGGAGCGAGCACTCCTTTTGAGGCGAAATAGGTTGATGCGTTCGGCTCCCAAACGAAAATATCAAAAATATCGTGCACTAATTTAAGCCCCTTCTCTTCGTGCACAAGGATGTGTGGTAGGGATTCACTGCGCGTTCACGCCTGATGACTGCGAACATCCATGAAATGGGTCGTGTGCTCCCGGCAGATTTTCAGGATTTCTACCATGTAATCCAATCAGTGCCGTCCAATAGACACTTGTCATGAAGACCACCGTGATTTGTGAGTTATCTCATTAAACATACGAATGGCATTACTGGCTTTTGAAGGGGTCACTCTCTCTTGAGGTGTAATTGGTCAGCCTGTTCAGGTGGTAACGGAGAGGTTGGTTCGAACCCTCCAAGGGACGTCAGTTTTTGCAGTTGGATTGAGACTTGGACTGAGACAACGTGTCCGGAGTAATTTCACATGCATGTAACGTTCACCCAACGCTGGTGCAAGTTGCCACACAGTCGTTCATATATCCGGTCCTGAGATATACAAGGTGTTGAACAATTCGGTTCGAAACAGTTGTCTACGGCAGGCTCCAGCATGTTCCCACCTGTTCACAACTGGTCGGCTATCCATAAATCTACTCAATTTTCTAGTTACAGTAGGTTTCACACGATCTAAAAGTGTCTACCGATCCACCACACTGATTCGAATGCAAACCACACTCAGTCTTAGGGGTCATGTCCTCTCATAGCATTTCACTGAGAATCCGTATCTACTAAACATGATAACCTTGTCCAACCCACTCGCGTTGTTCGAACCACAAACT